>CAIGQZ010031614.1:3305502-3308002 GCA_903798205.1 Danio tinwini | reverse complement strand
GTATTGAGGACTAAAATCACCATGCTGCTTGAGAGTTCACATGAAGGTTTTCAACCAGTAATTCTTACATGTTTTTGTCATTTGAGTGTTTGATTCTCCATTTTTAGATCACAAATCCAGCCATAAAAGTCATTTTCTTATTAATTGAGATTTTCAGATCATATAAAAGCTGAATAAATAAGCTGAGGGACAATATTTGGCAGAGATGTTTAAAAATCTGTAATCTGAGGGTTCAAAAACAAATCTAAATATAGGAAATACTCACCTTTTTAAATGATATATCAACAAAATAAATATCCACAATAGTTTATTTACTCTGATTCAACCCATGTATAGGCCTGTCACCATATCTATTTTTTGTTGTACGCTATATTGCACTAAAATATAATGCACTAAATGATATTACTGTCATTTAAGGGCCGTTTTATGCCACTCATTATTATATAATGCCAGAATGACAATATAATATCACAATGCAAGTCCACTCTTCCAGAAAACACATCATATTCATTCTTTAGAATATTTAATTCAATTATAGTCATTTTAAATATTTAATAATCAGGCAAAAACACATCCTAAATCAGTTGTGCTCAACCCTGTTCCTTGAGATCTACCTTCCTACAGAGTTCAGCTCTAACCCTGATCAAACACACATTAACCAATTAAATAGGACCTGAACAGCTCTTGATAAGTACAGGCAGGTGTGTATGATATGGGTTGCAACTGAAATCTGCAGGAACAGGGTTGAGCACCCCTGTCCTAAATAAATAATAATAAGTGTCAACAAGGTAAAGAGTAACAGAGGCTGCGATATCTGCTGCCAGATACATTTTTTAGTCATCAGACACCACCAAGTGTATATACTATACTGATTTACAGTAAATACTACAGTGTTTATTAACCATACTGACACCTCCAGTAGAGATAGAGATGATGCACAATAAGCTCAAATGTTGGTGTTTATGTATATGGGCGATTATATATTGCATCAGCAGAAATGACTGAGCTCATGCTATTGTGACAGGCCTACATGTAAATACTCAAACTTCCAGATAAGAGCATGTAGAAAAGAATTGCATTTATTTCTATCATCAGTTATTCATCAAGAACTGTTTACTTTATTGCATTTTTTTGTGTTTGTTTTAGCATTACTCTCTAATCTGTATTTATGAATTTTTCTTTTGTTGTATTAGTTTGAGATCATATATTTCCACACGGAAAGACCCTTTATATAGGTTTTGATATAGGTTTTTTAATATGTGACACATAAAATTGGCCATTTTCCTATATTATATGTACATATATGTGTACATATATACATGCATACATGTACCTATATAGGTGCATATATACAGTTGAAGTCAGAATTATTAGCCTCTTGAATTATTAGCCCCCCTGTTTATTTCCCCCCCAATATCTGTTTAACGGAGAGCAGATTTTCTCAACACATTTCTAATCATAATAGTTAATAACTCATCTCTAATCACTGATTTATATTATCTCTGCCATGATGACAGCACATAATGTTAGACTAGATATTCTTCAAGACACTTCTATACAGCTTAAAGTGACATTTAAGGCTTAACTAGGGTAATTAGGGTAACTATTTAGGTTAGGGTAATTAGTTATTGTATAACAGTGGTTTGTTTTGTAGACTATCGAAAAAATATATAGCTTAAAGGGGCTAATAATATTGACCTTAAAATGTTTTTTCAAAAATTTCAAAATGCTTTTATTCTAGCCGAAGTAAAACGAATAAGAAAAAATATTATCAGACATACTGTGACAATTTCCTTGCTCTATTAATCATCATTTGGGAAATATTTAAAAAAGAAAAAATAAATTCAAAGGGGGTGATGAATGCTGACTTTATATTTATATATATGCACATGTTAATCTATATGTGTAGCATTTATTTTGCTTGTGTACATTTTGTTAGTGTTAGTCTGAGATATATGGAGCCAGATCGTCTCAAAAATAACACATTTTTTACAAAATAAAATTCATGCATCCACAACACAATTCGTAAAAATGCACAAATCCAATTAATTTTGGCGAAAATCTCTTTGATTTTTAAATATGAATCTCAAATTGTGCCGTATTTATGAATGGTTTTGAATTTATAAATTGGATTTTTTTTACATGTGAATTGTGTTGTGGATGCATGAATTTCTATTTAGTAAATATTTTATTTCTGAGACGATCTGGCTCCGTAGAGTGAACTCTCAAGTTTATTTATACATAGTTTGGCATGTTATTATTTTGACTTTATTTTTGCATATGCATTTTTCATATGAATGAATGACTCGTATGGTCTGTGTTGCAGGACACACACTGAAACTCCAAAGCAAACAGAAGTGGCACGTAAGTAACACACACACACACACATCTTCAGTCACAGTGTAATACAGATGTAGATTGACAGTTTGTGTATCATTAAAGGGATGGATGTTTCTGCAAATCTGTCTCAGTGTTTTTAATTCTCCATTTATGATCATAA
>CAIGQZ010031614.1:3285895-3300502 GCA_903798205.1 Danio tinwini | reverse complement strand
GATAGATAGATAGATAGATAGATAGACGGATAGACAGATAAATAGATACACATAAACAGACAGACAGACATGGATGGATGGATGGATGGATTGATAGATAAATAGATGGATGGATGGATAGATAGATAGATAGATGAATGGATGGATAGATAGATAGATGAATAGACAGATAAATAGATACACATAGACAGACAGACAGATAGATAGATGAATAGATAGATAGATGGATGGATGGATAGATAGACAGATAAATAGATACACATAGACAGACATGGATGGATGGATAAATAGATGGATGGATTGATAGATAGATGAATGGATGGATAGATAGATAGATGGATGAATAGACAGATAAATAGATACACATAGACAGACAGATAGATAGATGAATAGACAGATAGATACACACAGATAGACAGACAAACAGATAAATAGATAGATAAACAGACAGATCGATGAATAAATAGGCAGATAGATGGATAGACAGATAAATAGATACACATAGACAGACAGACAGAGATAGATAGATGAATAGCTGGATGGATGGATAGATGGATGGATAGATAGATAGATGGATGGATGGATGGATTGATATAGATGGGTGGATTGATAGATAAATAGATGAATGGATGGATAGTTAGATAGATGAATAGACAGATAAATAGATACACATAGACAGATAGATAGATAGATAGACAGATAAATGGATACACATAGATAGACAGACAGATAGATAGATAAACAGACAGACAGATGAATAGATAGACACAGATAGATGTTAGTAATAATTTATAAAGACAGTATCATAAGTAATAAATGTTCGTTCCGCAGCAGAACTGACTGTTTTTATATGTGTAAAATAGCTGGAGGCCAATGACAGCGGAAGTCTCGCCCATTCAGGAAACAAATAATCTTTAATTTACACTCCGAATTAAGCTTAAAACTCTACAATAAATATGAAGAATTAAAATAATCGTGTTGTGAAACTGACCGTGGACACGCTGTGTGATGCGGGACTGCAGTAGCCTACAAATACATGATAAGAATAAGGTTTAAACATATTCTGCAAGATACACTTCTATATTCATGTAGAAACAGAGATCTGGAGACAGGTGAACGGTGTAAACGCAGGTGCTTTACCGCTGTGAAGTGTCCGTGAAAGATCTTTGACAGGACGCGAAGGGTTCTTACGTTCGCCATGGAGGCCGCCATGTTTTCTGTCTCGACTGAGCCGGACGTGTCGTCAAAACATAAGAGATAAACAGCGCACCTATTGGCAGGGAATGGGACATGACAAGTACGCATTTATTTATTTAATGATTTATTTAGTCAAAACAGGTAACAAGTCTATGATCACAACAGCTTAAAACATAATAAAGGATTAAATATTAGGGAAAATAGCTAATAAACAAACATGTCAGAGGGACAGTTATATAAGATTCATAGATATATCCACTTCACATATGTAAATATCTATACACAGATAGCAAATGTTGACCTGTAGAGTTTTTATAAGCATTAAAGACAAAATATAGGAACTAGTCAATTAGAAAAAAATACAATATTGGGGTTTTATCCAAAAATGTGCGTTTATGAATGAAAAGTTAAATGCTGAGTGGAAACCTAGCTAAAATTATTTACAACTGCTCTGATTTATTATTTTTAACTTATTATAAAAAATGATGTTAAATATATTGTATTAACGTATTATATTTTAATTTATTTACTTAGACTCGTGTATTTTATTTATTTTTTACCTATGGATATTTGATGATTTGCTAGCTTGGCATACTTATTTATATTTACATATGCATTTCTTATGTTGTGTTAGTTTGCCATGTTATTATTTCCATTGCATTTCTTTATTTTTCTATAGTCGTGTTGTGTAAACGAGATGCAGGCAGGCAGTGAGTGTGATCATATGGTGATCACGTGACCAGCGCAGGGGCCCAGCAGCATCAGAAGCAGAGCCAGCAGCGCTAAAAACACACTCATCTGACACCCTTTGGCACAGGTAAACACCGGGAGACCGGCCCGATCGGGCTCCAGTCTTACCGGGACACCGGTTCCGTTCCTCTAGCACACGCTGTTAACGGGTTATATGGCGGAAAAAACGGAGAGAGAGCGCGTGAAGTGAGAGTAGCAGCGGAGCTAACAAAAGCCACACACACACAGACATACACAGATGATTCTCCTATGGCTGCTAACCGATGCTTGTGTTGATGTGTGTTTATATTAATTAGTCAGATTAATCAATGATGTGAAGGTCTGATCTCGCGCTGTAGCTGTTAAATTAGCAAAGCACAGGATAATGATCACTGACTGGAGTTTGTTTCCTCCAGTTCATCGGGTTCGTACATCTCTGATTAGTAAATATATGTAATGCTCAAAGTGTTGCTGTTAGAAACGTTACGATTGTTGAATTTGTGGTAAATCAGATAAAGCAATAGTAATTATTACGCGTATGACGTGCACGCGCAAACTAGAGCACCGAATGACAGATCGCAGGTTATTGATATTTGACCATATTGAGCTGTTTTTACACCATGTAGAGCGATTATTTATTTGTTTTTCGTCTCATGACTGCTAACAGATTGACTCGTGAAGGATGTTTGTTTGAAAACACTGAGATGAAACCTCAAACTAGAGCATCGTTTATTGTGAAAACTTTCCGCTTCGTTGGAACCGAACGTGTGTTTTAAGATCACCGGAGGAGTCACGCGTTAATGCTATGCTCTGCTCTGTAAACAAATTAAGCGTCATTAATTGTGTTTATATTCTGCGTTGTCCTCCTAAAGGAATCCCCGACGCTGATTGGCCGGAGGCTCCTCTGATGCGATGACGTCACAGGCGGAGCCGGCGCTCCCGCGCTGGAGGAGCTGACACGCGCGCGCGCTCCTGCCATGAGCACGCGGAGAGGCGCGTTTTACCGTCAGTGACGTCAGGGACCTCGCAGTGATGTCACCACCCCGCGAGCGCCAAGCAGGAGAAAGTTTTCCTTGAGCAGGATATTCTGGCCTCTTTGCTCTTTGCAGGTGATTTCCTCCTCTAGATAATCTGCAGCTGCTCTTCACGCCTGTCAGCATGACTTATGTGCCCTGCTAGTCACAGTTATATGCAGATCTGCGGACGCTTTCGGAGGGGTTGTAAACTGACAGCCGCTGTCACCCGGACCCCAAGGACCCGCCGGTGAGCCGGGTGACTGTGTGGATTTGTGTTGGCTGGTGTGCGGAGGCATGTTCGCGGCGGTCGAGCACGGGCCCGTCCTGTGCAGCGACTCCAACATCCTGTGCCTGTCCTGGAAGGGCCGTGTGCCACGCAGCCAGAAGGAGAAGCCGGTGTGCCGGCGGCGGTACTGTGAGGAGGGCTGGCTGGCCACGGGGAATGGAAGAGGGGTGGTGGGAGTCACCTTCACCTCCAGCCACTGCAGGAGGGACAGAAACACTCCACAGCGCATCAACTTCAACCTCAGGGGACACAACAGTGAGGTGGGTGGATGATGACGCTTACTTATTACTTCATACACAAATACACTTCATTAAGCATGTACACATAGACATCACCTATATGCAGGAAAACTGCAGGTTGGCTATGTTTGTATGTAATAACTCTTATTTGATTGTAACTTCAACTTAATTTAGTTGTAATGCAGTAATGTGCACCTTTTGTAAAGCTGCATTGTAGCAATAATTATTGTAAAAGTGCTATACAAATAAACTTGACTTGGATTACTATATTCATATTAGGCATGGGCCGGTATTGACCTTATTCTTCACATTCGAGCAGACGCCGCCATTGTAATTGAAATCTTGTCTTGAGACTTTCGCTGTCATTCATTTCCATTGATTTCTAGACATTAAAATCAGCTGATTCTGCCTCTAGATCATGCAAACTGATATTTTCTCATTATATTATTCTACTTTTTATCTATAGTCATCAATACACTTGTCTGTAGAGCGAGTAGTTTCAGTGTGTTTTGCCATTTGTTATTTCCTCTGCTTTCTCCTATAGGAAACTGAAGTGTTTTTAAAACAATCGCAAAATGAGTGCATTGCAGAATAAGCTCAATAAGACTCTGACAATATGATAACCTTGGATATATATATATATATATTTATATCGTCACCTTAGAATTATAAGGCTTTATCTGCGTTCTGAATGATTTAAGATATTGAGCTTCAAAGTTTTTGCATTCCATACAGCAAACAGTATGTGTGTAATTTGTGTTTTTAAATAAAAAGTCTTAATGTAAACAACTTATAAAAAAACGTCCCATAATGTAAATAAGTTGTCATTTAATAAGAATATGTCTAACTCAATTTTGACAAAAGTGTCAGACAGAACCTTATAATTCTAAGGTGAGGATATCCATCCATCCATCCATATTAGGGGTGTAACGGTTCACAAAAATCTTGCTTTGTTTCGATAAGACTCAGTGGTTCGGTATGTTTTCGATACAGCAGAAAAAGAAAAAAGCCGGGAGGATTTCTCTGATTGAAATCTTTTTAATGTATTAACCTAACATCATCAAAGCATGATCTCTCGTCGTCTTCTTTTTTTTTCTTTGAACAGTGATATAAAGCTATACTCCTGGGGTTTCTGCTTAGCAGCAAATAAACAAATCCTTCTTTATCCGTTTGTTAAGTGGTGATGTGATGGTGACGTATGTAAGACTGTTTCCGGGTCCAAGCCGCCACTCATTTGAATTGACAAAATATTAGTTTATGATCACTTTATTTATATCACACATTAAAGTGAATTTTATATAAAGTCATAGTGTACACAATTACTGGGCTTGCTGCATCACAAATACCAAAATTTTAACAATTTATAAAAAATTAATCACTCTCTGGCCGTCAAATATTAGGCATGGACATATATATATATATATATATATATATATATTGCGATCGTGATTTTTGAAAGTATTACATCGCTTTCTAAATGTTTATTATTAGCCTTTGATGAGTCTCCACATTCAGTTTCATAGAGTGCTTGAACTCGGAAGCCCCTTCGCGTGACGTCACAGTTTACAAGCGGATACTCAAAACCAAAAGCTGCTTATAAAAATAAATGTCATATTTTAGTACTTAAACAAATAAAAAGAAAAGAACAGTTTAGTTTTTATATCTCAGTTTCAATCAATTTTGAAGTATTTTTTTATTTTCAGAAAGTGTCCACCTTTTCTTCAGACAGCACAGATCTGCTAGATTTGACTGTCTCCTGCCATATCAGTGGATCTGAAAGCAGGAATTATTATCTGACTGAAATGGGCTTATGAAGGAATAATGTAACAGGGCTCTATTACATTTAACATTTTCTTAAAACCCGAAATTACCGATTAAGGTCTCATATCCAAAGCTATATATGTACCGATCACCTCTGTGATTTGTTTTGCCCTGTTCGAATCTGTAGAAATTGCCTGTGTGAATGCTGTGGGGATAGTTGCATGTACTGCGCGTGTCTAGTTTTCTACTTCCAGTTAGTGATTCCGCGTCAGTGTAAATGAGCTGACATTACTGCTAAAATAGCTGACTGTCATAGCAGATGTCATTGTTTTTTTTTTATCCACCACTTTCTTGCCATCACCCTCATAACTTACAGGAAAACCAAAGTGCTCCCAAACGCCAAACCCGCTGTTGGTTATAGGAGGATTATATTAATTATATTGAAAACTGAACTGACACTTTTCAATTCACTTTAAACTTCCATGTGAAGCTGCTTTGACACAATCTACATTGTATAAGCGCTATACAAATAAAGATGAATTGAATTGAATTGAATTAATGTTACTAGCCATTTAGTAAACTAGTGCAGCGTGTCCCTGACTGGAGTAGTGTTTGGAGGTGGGTGGGGAAGGCTGCATGTTGCCTGTCACGTCCAGGGTCACGTCATTTGGGATGCCTTGTTGAGTGTTGTTGCACTGAAAACATTATATTCTGTACACTTATTCTCTTTTATCTTTAGATATTTGTCTGAATCGTTCAGTTTGTAATGCGTACTGAACTGAAAGTCTCGTACCGAATGGTCCAATACTAATACGCGTATCGTTACACCCTTAATAAATATATATATATATATATCACAGGATTGTTCACAGGATTGTATTACTGCCTTAAAATATGCTTTTTAAATGTCTGGGTAAAAACCAACAACTTTTTCCTGAATATAATTTATTTTAATAAACATCTATAATATTTTGGAGCAGTAAACATGTCAGGCTAAATAATTAAAATCAATCATTGACTACTGCCGTCTTCATTAGTTTCAGAAACACAGATTTCTTTACAGCTTGAAGAGGCATATTTGGAGATCTTACTCTTCTGTGGATCTACAGTAACGCAGCTGCACTGTTCAGCCCTACATCATGAGCGATGTGTTTTTCAGACGTTTGCTTCATCGTGAGCTGATCAGTAGCTTGAGGCTCCTTTTCTGCTGGAGATACTGTTGGCCCTCTAAAATAAGTAAAATTATTGTAAAATAACTTGCATATACCATATACAGGTTTTAAAAGCGTGACTTTTCCTAACCGCGATGAACATTAGCTATGTTTCCATCCAAAGATGTGAATTAAATGTATGCACAAACAGGAATATCGCATAAAAGACGTGTGAATAAAGCAGCGTTTCCATCCAATGAGTCAAAGAGAACAAAATCATCACTTCCTGAATAAATGGCACCAAATATCAACATTAAAAACTGAATTTGCTGCGGTAGGAGAAGCTGCAGGAGTCTTTATTTAATGAATAACTTGAGCCTCAAATGCTGACATACAATGAATGCTTGGTGGCTTCTGAAGGCGAGGAGCATGAACGCTTTTGATTCTGGAGGTCATTACTAATATAATAACACTTATACTGGAATGGTTACGTTGTTTTAGTGTGACCAAAACAACATTTCAGATGTTTTACAGTGTGCTCAGCCTTCTGGTTTACTCATTCACACACATTTTTATCACAAAATAACAAAATCACATGACTACTTTAATGCACATGCTGGAATTTGTTTGGTAAAAGTGTTTCCATCATAATTTATGCACATCTTTTCTCATCCAATAAAACGTTTATCCTACAAAGTTATGCATATGTTTATTATGCGCATGATTTAAACTTATGCACATCTTCCATTTCACAGCACAATCAATCATTTTTTTAGGCGCATATCAAAAATGCTCATAAAAATAGGTGGATGGAAACAGCTATTGACACCGGTTATCATCCCATGCCTAATTCATATATACACAATACAACAGCAGTGACTGATGATTGTGCTGTACACAAACCAAATAAAGATGATCAAATAAGATCAGAGGAATAGGGCCTGTCATGACAGACATATTGATGAGCGATATTATTATCATTTAGATTTTACAACACTATAATAATGCAAATAGCCATAAACACTTTAAGGGACAAAGACTTCTCATTAGTGAGGCTAATTAGATGCTTAAAAGGTAAATGTCCAACTTTATATCCAATTCAACTAAATACAATATTTTTATCCTAAATATATAAGGGGTGGCACTGTGGCTTAGTCGTTAGCACTGTGGCCTCACAGCAAGAAGGTCACTGGTTCGAGTCCCGGCTGGCTCAGTTGGCGTTTCTGTGTGGAGTTTGCATGTTCGCCCCGTGTTGGCGTGGGTTTCCTCCGGGTGCTCCGGTTTACCCCACAGTCCAAACAGGGGAATTGATCAACTAAACTGGCCGTAGTGTGTGAATGAGTGTGTATGGGTGTTTCCCAGTACTGGGTAGTGGCTGGAAGGGCATCCGCTGCATTAAACATGTGCTGGAATAGTTGTCGGTTTATTCCGCTGATGAATAACGGGACTACGCCGCAGGAAAATTAATGAATGAAATGTAAACTTGGAAGCTGATTAGGTAGAATGTAAATATCCTTGTAAAATGGGTTTAATGTTATTTGTGAATTTGTAAATATATACTGCAATGGCAAAAAATGTATTGAGGTTATGTCCAAGTATTGCTCCGCAAGTCAATATGTTGATTATTGGGCAGGCTTACAAAAGGATAAAACAACATATACAATAACCATATAAAGGAATACAAGCAGGCTCAAATGACTCCGCCTTTTCCAAAAGTTTCAGTTTTCCCTTGAACATAAACTCAGTCATTCACATGTGCTTTCTCTGCATATATAGAGTAGCAACAATTGATTAAACGGGTTTAAACCTGTTTAAATAACTGCATGATTTTGTAGTCTATAAATATTGTGCATATTTAGTTTATTCCACTGCAATTCTAACAGTAAATAAATGCGTATAAAATCAGCTGTTGAAACTAGGGCTGCATGATATTGGCAAAATCTAGCATTGCAAAGCTTTTTTGAATTTGCGATATGAATATAATTTCAGCCAATGACTTTATATCTCTATTTGGAAAGAATTTATAATGTAAGATCGATTGGGATGATTCTGCAGTGGGCGTGCATCTGCATAAAATCTAATAAACAATCTATCCCCGACATGTTTTCCATGTGGTCTGTGCTATTTGCAGTGCATCTCTGTATTTGCATGTGTTATTTTCATGCATAACAATCTATAAATACAGTCAAGAAAAAGATACTAAACTGAAGTGTTTAATCATTTTACAACAGCATTCAAGTACAGTAACTGATAAAAATGTAAATAATTCAATAAAATTAATCATTGTTAGTCACAAATGGTACAATTTCTTATGCCTGAATGCTTTTAAAATCATTATACAATCCTAAAAACACATGCAAATGATAAATTATAATACAAACTATCGATATCACGATATATCGCGCAGCCTTAGTTGAAACCCATTTAAATCTGATGAAGTGCATGTTGTGTTTGAGAATCAGCTCTGAAATGAGTGTGTTAATGAGCACTATATGCTCTGGTGTGTTCTGGAGCTGGTGAATTGTGGGTAGCGCAGGACAGATCCATCATTGGCAGCTGTATAATTTCCCGGTGGTGACAGTGGTTAATGAGATCTGTCAGCTGATGAAGAATGAGCCGCTCGCTCGCCCTCATTAACTGCAGCAGCATCATCATCATCATCTCACACTCCTGCTTTAAATACTCACTGCAGATTAGCACTCGCGGTTGCATCAAACTGCATGCGAAATGTGTCATCATTGTGTAAATAATAAAAAATATATTTAATCATATCTTTATTTTTAAATCTTTATGAATAATCTAATCCTGCGGTGAGATGCACACATTGTGATATCGATGATCAAACAATATATAGTTTAACCCTAATTAAATATGGCGGATGTCATTTGATTACATTTTGGGGTGTGCAGTTGGACAAGATGAAAAGTCTATTATTTCATATCATGACCTATTGTTTGTTTTTATGGTGTCACAAAAAATGACATTGTTTATGGCAGGGGTTCTCAACCTTTTGCAAGCTGGGCCCCCCCAAAGCAGATTCATTGCAGTTGGGGCCCCAGTGACCCCAATAGCTGCTTGCGTGCATTTCACAAAAACGAAAGGAAAGTTTTAACTGTAGCCTATATTCAGACTAGTTTATTCTTTATATATATAAACTAAATACAACCTCACGGTTTATACATTTGCAGCCTCTCCAACTTCTGTCTGTCATAAATATTAATTTGGATGGTTTGATTTTCTGCATTTTTCGCATCCGTAGAAATTATTTTAAGGAGTGTTTTTGACAATTGAGAGCCATCAAATGACGAATATGAAAAAACGAATACGACAGTTTCGGACTCAGTCAGGGTGCAAGGACCTTAAACTTTTGAGGCTTGTGCAGCTTCTCGAGGAGAAATCAAACAAATGAGAGGCATTTTCTACAGTCTATGAACGCAGCACACAAATAAACTAAACTGATATACTGCAGTTACATTTCAATATGTGCTGTTATTATATTTATAACATTAGAATACAGTTCAGCAACATACATCACACAACATGACGACCAAGAGAGCTGACAATTGACCATCACTTAATTTACCATCACTTTATGATTGAACATGTGACACTGATTTCATACAGGGTTCATACACACACAGCCTAATGAAAATCAAGGACCTTTAAGCACTTTATTCAGCACCTATTTTTATTTTCCAAGACTGACACACAATGTAATGAACACCTGAAATGTATTATCAGCAACCCATAAAAACATTTCATAGGAACTATCTATTGATTTATACAAAAACATATAATAAAATATAATAATTAATTAATAATATATTAATAATATAATAAACCAAGACTGACATGCAATGTATTGAACACCTGAAATGTCTTCTCAGCAATTTATAAAAATACTGCATAGGAACTATCTATCGATTTATACAAATAAAAACTATCATCATCATTAATAATAATAATAATATAATTAATTAATTAATCATATATTGATAATATAATAAACCCGCACTAAATATGCTTGTGAATTTCTTTATTTTATTTGTTGATGTTCTCTCACAGATGGAAAGAGAACAGAATATTTGTACTTAAGTTAAAACACATTACACTGCTAAAATTATGCAAATGTTAGTAAATAATACTAATATTGTACAAATTACTCTTTTAAAAGCTACTCTGAGTACTAGTTAGTTACTTTTGAAAAAAAATCTGATTTTTATTATGGCCCTTTTTAAGTATAAAATTATTAAAATGGTTCATTTGCTTAAATCACAAAGCTCCATATCAGAATTTGCACTAACAGAGTAGAGTCGATTTCTCCTTTCATGATAATCAATCTTTTTCAATAGCACTGGCAAAACTACCACATACTTTTAAAGCCATAGAGACACTTTTTGTCCATTTTTAAACAATATTTTAAAGCTTTGAAAGGTTTAATTAAAGTAGATGATGAAACGATTTAAATTTATTCTTTTATTTACATATTTTACACTGTTTTTCTCATTTGCTCATTGTTGTCTATACAATATTTTATTTTACGCTTGATCTTAAACTGAAATAATTGTACAAAAACACAAGTACACTGTCAGTATTAAAATAATAAAACAAATGACTCTGTTTCACTTGAGGTTTTTGAAATATGACCACACTACATTTCTCAAAAAAGAAATTAGAGCCTTATTGTTTATTTTGATAAATGTAACGACACATTGTTTGAGCTGTAATGCCTGCACACTTTAGTGATGCTTTAAGACAGATCCGGATACAGCTCTTATGCACAAATCATGCAAATACCTCATCCAGAAACATTTCCAGCATAATTCTTTTGTCGTAAAGAAATAAAAAAAGTTCCACCGTTGCAAGTTTCACTTCACGACACAGCCAAATAAGAAGTCCATTAGCATTGTCATCGGTAATGCATCGATCTAATTCTAAATACTTGTTTTTGACTAAATGTAGTGAAGGAGCAAAAATAAATAATGTCTACTTTGATTGTACACAATCGCGATCTCTTCACTATTAGACCACACACAGATGAGGAGACTTACAGTTCATTTGAAAAAGCCTATTTAAGAGCTCCCATATCCAGTTTTTGCGGCTTACGTACATAACTGCGCTCTCGTGTTAAAATAAAGCTCTCGCGACATTTGCAGAAATGAATAATTGCGCAATATCTGCATTCCAGCGCCGACTTTCAGACTGTATTAAACCAGACTTCAGAAGAGTGACAGGTCAGAGGCGAGTAAACCTGCCGTCAGAGAGAAGAGAGAGAAACGTGTGTGTAGATCTTCGAAATGGCAGGAAGTATGTCTGCGGTTTGTTTACTTTTGTAATAACAAAAAAAGCACCCGAAAAGCATTATTCCAATAAAACATTTTTTGTTTTTAAGTAATTTTCTGCCACTGTAACACAGAAAGACCTTTGTCCCGCCCTTACATCTCACGCAAGGTCGACTGTGATTGGTCACTTTTCATGTCAGTCAAATCATCGGAATCCTGGTATATTTGACATATTATATAAACAATATTACATATATATTATGTATTGTTGATGAAATAGTGACTGTTTTGGTCTATTTTAGCAGTGAAAATAGATCAGATGAATCCGTACAAAGATCACAAATTTGCAAATTAGATTTTTTCATTTTTTTTTCTCCCATCCTGTAGCCTACTCGCTATGATGTCATTAGACCACACCCCTTCTCATTACAGAGATGCACATCACCTAATATGCTTAATTGGTAGTAGGCTTTCGAGCCTAAACAGCTTGGAGTAAGACAACATGCATAAACAGGATGATGTGCTCAAAATACTCATTTGCCTAATAATTCTGCACTCCCTGTATATTATTATTATTATTATTATTATTATTATTATTATTATATCTATGTTAGGGCTAAACAATATATTGTTTGAGTATCAATATTCACTTTTCACATCGCAGGATTAGATTATTTATTAAAGATTTAAAAAAAAAAGATATTATTAAATATTTATTCATTCATTCATTTTCCCTCAGCTTAGTCCCTTTATTCATCAGGATTCGCCACAGCGGAATGAACTGCCAACTTATCCAGCATATGTTTTACACAGTGGATGCCCTTCCAGCTGCAAACCAGCACTGGGAAACACCCTGATTAAATATTAGAATTCTTAGAATCTTATTTTACATTTTGATTTATTCAATTCCTGTACTTGAATAGAGTTAGAGAATAGAGTTTCTAGAGTTAGAAAACGATAAGGTTCTGTTTATTTATTTATTCATTCATTTTCTTTTCGGCTTAGTTCTTTTAATAAAGAAAAATAACACAAAATTTAATAAAATAAAAGAAAAAAATAATAATAATAATAAATAAATACATAAATAAATAGAGTGACAACAATAATGGGTGATACGAAAATGCTGTGTTATCTTACAATGGTAGGCTAACACAAACAAAGCTTGAGGTTCTGGACAGAGAGAGAAAAGGATTACATAAAAAAAGATTGCAGTTACATACAAGACAGTCACATTGGTCCCCAGGAAGTACACTTATAGCTGAGAAATATGATAATAAGGGTTGCCAAACATATGAGAATTTACTAGAACCTCTAATTGAATATTTAATTTTTTTCCAGGTGTAGATATAACATTAGATCTTGAAGCCAGTGTGATGCTTTAGGTGGATTTAAAGATTTCCAGTGCAATAAAATTTGTCTACGAGCTAGTAAAGATGCAAAGGCTATAATGTTTTGTTGTCTTTGAGTCAGAGTCAGTTCCTCAGGTGGAATGCCAAATAAAGCAAATTCTGCACATGGCTTAAGCTGTACTTCACACACTTTAGATAATGTATCGAATATAAGCTTGGGGCACGTCCAAAACATGTGAGACAAGTCTGCTTCGCCTGTGTGACATTTTATACAGGTCTTGTCAAAAGTAGAGTTAAAAGAGGCTATCTGTGATCTACTTAGATGTATTCGATGTAACACTTTAAATTGTATTAAACTTAGGCGAGCACAAGAAGTGCTACTGTTCACTCTACTTAGTGCATTGCTCCAAGATTCCTCTGAAAATGCCACTCCCAGTTTTTTTTCCCACCTAGTTTTAATCTTTTCTGTACCTACAATTTTCAAAGACATAAGAATTGTATATGTTCTAGAAATAAAACCTTGCAGATACGAGTGTGTTTCTAACAGAGAATCAGCAGAGGACTTTGAGGGAATGCTAGGAAAAGATGGGCTTTGAGCACTCACAAAATGCATATCTGAAAGTAACGGGAGAGGTCAGTATGGGTCAAATAAAATCATTAAAACTTGCGAAGCGACCATCAATATAAAGGTTGCAACCCATTTCTGGGAAACATCTATACACACTTATTCACACCCATACACTACAATTTAGCCTACCCAATTCACCTGTACTGTGGGGGAAACTGGAGCACCCAGAGGAAACCCACGCCAATACAGGGTGAACATGAAAACTCTACACAGAAATGCCAACTGACCCAGCCGAGGCTCAAACCAGCAACCTTCTTGCTGTAAGGCGACAGCACTACCTACAGTTACATTTGCAATATATATTGGAGCAAAACTAAATATCACAATGTCAGCTTTTTTCAGCATCGTGCAGCTATATATATCTGATATATGTATCAGTATATGTTTAACACAAATAGTTGGTATGATCATCTCTCTAAAAATTGCCATTTGCACATTTAATGCTATATTAAAAGCTAAAACACATTGCGTTTCGGTTTTCCTGTTCATTGTGTGAGTGTTCATCACACATGACAAGAACAGAAATAGAGGAGGATAAAAATAAATGAGCTGTAATCTGCTGGGATTCTCAACCTAATGCATCTTTAAAGTGCAGCATATACTGCTGCTCTTATTCACACACACTCACTGCACAACCTCACATGAACAATCACACACTCTCACTACCTCACATGTAGGATCACACACACACACACTCTCAACACTCAGCACTCCCTCTCTCCCACTCAATTCAGTTCAATTCAAGAATTACTTTTTTGGCATGACAAATGTTACAAATGTTTTGCCAAAGCATCTATAAAGTTTACATTAAGAAGAACAGACGTGTGTATTTAAATAAAATACACCATAAGCAGCAGCAGTAGTTAAAAAAAGCAAATTAAAATAATAATAAATCAGATTAAACCATACAATTAACAATCTTTCTCTGTCTCTCTCTCTCTCTCTCTCTTTCTCTCTGTCTCTCTCTCT
>CAIGQZ010031614.1:3260227-3273990 GCA_903798205.1 Danio tinwini | reverse complement strand
TAAAACTAGCCTAGAGTGCCATCTGCTGTTAAACACTAGCCTAGAGCACTGTCTGCTGTTAAACACTAGCCTAGAGCGCCATCTGCAGTTAAAACTAGCCTAGAGCATCTTCTGCTATTAAACACTAGCCTAGAGCGCCATCTGCTGCTTAAAACTAGCCTAGAGTGCCATCTGCTGCTTAAAACTAGCCTAGAGCGCTGTCTGCTGTTAAACACTAGCCTAGAGCGCCATTTGCTGCTTAAACACCAGCCTAGAGCACTATCTGCTGCTTAAAACTAGCCTACAGTGCTGTTTGCTGTTAAACACTAGCTTAGAGTGCTGTTTGCTGTTAAACACTAGCCTAGAGCGCCAATTGCTTCTTAAACGCTAGTCTAGAGCGCCATCTGCTGCTTAAAACTAGCCTAGAGTGCTGTTTGCTGTTACTAGCCTAAAGTGCTGTTTGCTGTTAAACACTAGCCTAGAGCGCCATTTGCTGCTTAAAACTAGCCTAGAGTGGCGTCTACTGTTAAACACTAGCCTAGAGCGCCGTCTATTGTTAAATTTGTCTAGACTGCCTCACAAAGCATTCTATTCTATAAATTCTGGAAATTATACACAAATTGCAATGCATAAGTTTATTGTCCAAGCCCTAATTTCAAGAAATACTATTAAAATATCCATCTGTCATTGTATCTGGCACCCTTTCCTCCCTTTAGCCTCCAATCCCAGATCCCAACAACATGCGGGACTTTGTTAGCTATCCGACGTCAGGAAACGAGCGTCTGCACTGCACCATGAAGCGAACGGAGGACAACCCTGAGGTCGGCGGTCCATGCTACACCTTATACCTGGAATATCTGGGAGGACTCGTTCCTATTCTGAAAGGCCGTAGGATTAGCAAACTTCGCCCTGAATTTGTCATCATGGACCCGAAGACTGATGGGAAAACAGGTGGGTTTAAAAAAGTAAAAGGGGTGTGCATTGTTGCAAAATGGCTGTCAGATTGGGGCTCAGTTTTTATTTTTACCACAGATGAAGTGTATGGGAACAGCTTCATCCCCTCTATGATTGACAGCTGCAATTGCTCAGATTCCAGTGACATTGAGCTCAACGATGATTGGGTAGGAAAGAAATCACCAAAGATCTCCAGAGGGAGCAAGTCTCCCAAACTTCCCAGGTACAACATATTTCAGATTTTTGAGAACATTAAGTGCAATCATAACTCAATTGTACTTTTTATATGGTTTATTATTGACCATTTCATTGTGGTCACCTTTGCCAGAGCATCTGCAAGCTTTGATATTTTAAAATTGCATGTGTGTCTGCTAACAAGAAATGCAAGATGAAATGCTTGCTAGAATTTAACTTGTCCACGTTTGGTATGTAACTGCAATTTTACACTGCATGCTGCTGGAAACTCACCTTGGACTTTTCTCTTCGTGTGCTGCCTTCTCTGTAGAGACTTAGTGTGTCCCTTTACCAACAGGATAAATATAGATCCACGTAAGTCCCCCAAGCTGTCCCGCACCACACAAGAAATATCCCGATCGCCACGGTTACCCATTCGCAAGCCCTCTATTGGCTCTCCAAGTCTGACTCGCAGAGAGTTCCCACTAGATGACATAACACAGGTGATCACCGGAGCTCTATAACTAAATCATAGATCATGTTGGCTGTAAACTGTTTCCTTTTCTTTACAATTTCTGTCTCTTTGCGTTTTAGCACAATTACCTTGCGCAGGTTACATCTAACATATGGGGAACAAAGTTCAAAATTGTGGGGCTTGCAGCATTTTTGCCAACAAATCTTGGTGCAGGTATTGCATTTTTAAAATACTACATGGTTATACTACATATTTTTATACATCCAACTGTGTCTACATTACAAATTGTTTCCCATCTCACTAGTTATCTACAAGACAAGTCTGCTTCACCTCCAGCCCAGACAGATGACCATCTACCTCCCTGAGGTGAGGAAGATCTCGGTGGAATACATTAACCTTCCTATGTTCAGTCCTAATGTCTTCAGTGAGGACGAGGATGACTTGCCTGTCACAGGAGCAACAGGAATCACTGATGATAATCCACCTTGCACTGTTAACATACCCATTGCCCCCATACACAGCCCTGCCCAAGCCATGTCCCCAACTCAAAGCATTGGCCTAGTCCAATCCCTACTAGCCAACCAGAATGTTCAGTTAGATGTATTGTCCAACCCAACATCGACTGTGGCTCCTCCTGGGGTGTCTGACCAAGGACAGCATGACACTTTGCTTACAGCACAATACACTGTTCCTGCCAGGTATTCTAGTCCTGGTCAGGTAATTTTTGGAGGTATGGACGTTGGTCGGCTTTTAGTTGCACAGTCCCAACAACAACAACAGCAGCAACAGCAGCAGCAGCAGCAGCAGCAATCACAACAACATCAGCAGCTGCAACAGCATTATCAGCAACAGCAGCTACAGCAACAGCTGCAACAATATCAGCTGCAGCAGCAACAGTTGTTGCAGCATCAGCACCTGCAGCAACAGCAGCAGCAACACATACAACAGCAGATCCAACAGATGCAGCAACAGCAGCAGATGCAGCAACAGCTTCAACATCAAATACAACAGCAACATCTGCAAATGCAACTGCAGCTACAGCACCAGCAAATGCAGCAGCAGTTGCAACAGCAGCATCAGATGCAAATCCCTGTTCCAACTTTGCCCTCAGGTCAACCATCATGCCCTGTCATTCAGCTTCCCCAAAGTACAATACCAGTTGCTGCCCCTACTGCAGAGCACAGCACAGAGCATGGGGAGCATGAGCTTCTGCTGAAGATTAAAACCACTCGTTCTGTCCCACAACTAGCTGAGGGTGATGCAGTAGTTTTTACTGCACCTCTTGAGATTAGCAAAATGAACCCACCCCCTCCTTACCCTGGCACAGTCGCCGCTGCTGTGGCAGCTGCGACTGCTGCAGTTTCGGCTGCTGCTTCTGCAAGTTCCACCTCTGGGGTAGTGGGAAGCAGCACTAGCACGTCATCCTCAGGGGAAGTTTGTCTAAAGAAAGGGGATCTGACCTTGTATTCACCTGGTGCACAAGGAGCTCAGTACCCAACCCCATTGGGCTATGAACGCATCACCACATTTGACAGCAGTGGAAATGTGGAAGAGGTGTGCCGACCCCGCACACGACTTGTTTGCAACCAGAATGTTTACACGCTGCAGGGCCCAGGAAGCTCTGCCACCCTCAGGGTCTCATCATCTTCCTCTGCTGTAGAGGGGAAGAAGGTGCAGCTGCCCTATGCCTCAGCCACATTGAACCGTCTCACTGTGCCAAGGTATTCTATACCCAGCGGGGACCCTCCCCCTTACCCTGACACAGCAAACCAGGCAGGAGCAGGGCGCAACCCTGGCCAGAGACTGGACAGCAGCTTGATTCATGCTACCTTGAGGCGCAACAGTCGGGAAGCTGCATTGAAGGTTTCCCAAATGCTGGATCCCCAGCGGACTTTACCCCCCAAGGCCAAAGCCAGTACTTTGTCTGCTTCCTATCAACCAAGAGGGCCGACAGCTCTTTATACATGCAGTCAGTGCAGTAGTAACAATAGTGGAACCACAAGCAGTGGAAGTAATGGAATAGCTGGGGGCACAATCATTAGGCAAGATTTCCCACCAACTGGGGGTGGTGCACCTCATAGCACTGTTATAGTGCACTCCAACAGTGCCTCGCCTCTGCCTTCCCAATCCTCCTACAGTCTGCTCAGTCTGGATGGCACTGGTGGAGTGGCTACTGGAGCTGGAAACAGGGAAAGGGCTGACTATATCAACTCTGCTTTTACAGAGGACGAGGCATTGAATCAGTCTCTAAGGCAAATGGCTCTTAATACTGAGGTAGTGGGTTTGACAGTCAAACGGCCTCCGCCGTATCAATGGGACCCATCTGCTACGGAAGAAATTTGGGTTCCTCAAGAGCGCACAGCGACTCTGCCCCCCTCTGGACCTCCTGCACCTCACAAACCTCCTCCACTCATCCTCGGCCCTGCACAGCATCTGGACGTTTCTCGTCTTCCATTTGTCCTCTCACCTAAATCTCCAACAAGCCCTAACACCACTACTTTTCCACTAGCAGGAGCTTATCAGATTGCATTGCCCTATCCACCAAGTGCTGCATACAGTAGTCCCCCACTGCAGGCAGTGCAAGGATCTCCACGGCCCCCTTCTCCTAAAGAGGTGGTTGCTCCACTTTCCTTTTCCCAGCAAGACCAGACAGTGGTCTTGCCTCCTGGTTATCCACCAAATATGCCCAACCTGGCTTGCTGTCCCCTCCCACCAATGTACCCTGGCACAGCTTCTTGTTCTAGCCTGCCTGTAACTGCCATTCCTCTTCATCCATGGGGTTCTTACAATCCTTGTCCTCCCATGCCAAGTCCCCCAGGTCCTGCCCCATCTCTCCCACCCAAGGCCTCTCACATGCTGGATAAACCTGTTCTTTCTCCACCTCCTCAACCGCCGCCTTTGCCTTCACCTCCCCCAGACCTCCAGACTGCGGTCAGTCCCCCAGAAGCAATAGCTGAAGCCGGGGAAGGCTTTCAAGAGGTGCTCTCACTTAACGAAAGCCCTGTTCCTCAAAGAGCAGACAGGTTTGGCAAGAAGAATCGAAAGCGTTTGGACAACACTCGGGCAGATGAAGCTAATGTTCCAGCAATCACAGAGGGAGGCAACAAGTCCAAAAAAGAGGGCCGTGCCCTTGGGGACTTCAACTCCCTCATCTCCAGTCCGAGGTTAGGTGGGAGAGATAAAAAGAAACCTAAAGGTCAAAAAGAGCAGCTGAAAGCCAAAAAGCTAAGCAAGGCCACCACAAATGAGTTCCAGGACAGCTCAGAGAGCGAGCCAGAGCTCTTCATCAGCGGAGATGAGCTGATGAACCAGAGCCAGAGTGGGAAAAAGAGTTGGAAAGCCAAAAGGAACCTGCGGGCAGGAGGTTGTGAACTGGATGAGATCAAATGCCGAAAAGCGAATGAGAAAGAGGACCGTGGACTCGGCAGCCAGGGCTTTGTCTACATCATGGCTAACAAACAGCCTCTTTGGAATGAAGCCACGCAGGTCTACCAGCTGGACTTTGGAGGGAGAGTCACGCAGGAATCAGCAAAGAACTTCCAGATTGAGCTTGAGGGGAGACAGGTATGCAAATAACCTTTAGATTCTGTTGGAGTTGGTCACCTTTATGCAGTTGTTCATTCAAATGTGCTTTATTCTGTCTAGGTGATGCAGTTCGGAAGGATCGATGGGAACGCATATATCCTGGACTTTCAGTACCCCTTCTCAGCTGTGCAAGCTTTTGCTGTAGCACTTGCTAATGTCACCCAGCGCCTCAAGTGATCGACTGGGCAGTAACATTTTAGCCAATTAAACCATTTCTTTCTTTGCTCTTTTGTTATTTTTTTAGTATTTACCCAGTTAAAGATGCAGTACTAATACTTGAAAACTACATCTGGGAAGTTATTGCCACATTTTCCAAGTGTTAGAGGTACTACTGGGCACTGAAATCTATTGCTGTACAACATACTGTCATCACTAATTAATTTTTCTTTTTTTTTTGCATAGGATACTAATGTTTGTCACACTTCGAGGAGGTCATATCTAAACTCACTTCCAGGGACTTTACCCTTGGAGTTCAATTGCTAGCATCTAATTAGATGCTTCTTGGCTTGCAGTCATAAAGTGTATTTTAATAAGAAATAGTAAGACTGAATATCCAGTCTGTAGCTGATACGCTCTAGGTATTTCTGTAAGGATGGACTTGCTTTGGCTGACAGAAAACCGAATAAGCTCAACGGTAAAGCCATTGATGCTGTATTCATTAGCACTCTAGATGTTTTTATTGAATAATTAATCCTGATTCCATGAATTCATGTTTGTTCATTTTTTTGCTATTCACTATTGTTCGTCCACTCTTTTTTTTTTTGTACTCCCCAAGCATGTGTCATTTTATATTTGACAAATACGTTATTTTGAGCGTCTTGTACATCCTTTCTAATTGTGCATCTCTGTCCTTCTGAGAAATCAGAAGGTAAGATTAGCCAATCAGAGCTTACATCCCACTCCTCCTAAAATGAAGTGACTGCCACCTGCTGACGCTTCTGTGAAGTGATTTTGTGTAATGGCTCTCAAGCCACATTTAGTCCACCTCAACATGAGCAAACAGGAGATATTTTTCTACCGTGTTTCAACAATGTCATTTCATACCTTTTATTTTTGGAAACAATGTATTTGTGCGACACCTTTTGTTATCAGTGCTAAGAATATCACAGTGTTAGATGAAGCGTTGTAGTCCACATAGAAATTCAGCAGTAGGTTTGTGAGGAACAGCAATGATTGATAAATGTTGTTGAAGACTGAATTAATCATCCTCCGGTGGAATTTTAATTTCTCAAGTACTGTAGACTTGCCTAGTTAACCTAATTAACCTGGTTAAGCTTTTAACTAAATATATTAGTGCTTAAAATGTGGGAAAAAACAACACTTAGGAATTTAAATTTCACAGGAGGACTAATAGTTTTGCCTTTATCATTTGATACATGGAGGATTAATGATCCTTTATGAACATAGCGACACTTTGTTTTTATGATTTCTTTATTTGACTGACAAGCAAGCGATGCAGAATGAACAGACAAGTCCCACTTCTGAAGAAAGTGAATTTAAAGGTCATTGCATTTCAATGTTTTCGAACAGTTTGACAGTGTTTGTTTCGGGAACCATTACATCGTGCATGTGTGTGTGTGTGTGTGTGTGTCTTACGTCTTTTGTAAAGAGTGACCCAAACACAAAGAGGCTTTGTTTTTGAGGGTTAAACATGGTGAATATTTTTGCTCCTTCACCAGGATTTCTGGACTCTACCCTGATGGTGAGCTGAAAAAAAAGTAGTTGGTTATTTATTTATTTATGTCTTGTTTGTTGTGCAATATTGTCAAGACTAATGTTTTCTTTACCGTCGGATTTCCCGATACACAAGATTTAACATGGCATTTAATCTGTTATTTATGTACAAATGATTCTTCAGCGTGGTGGTGTTGTATATAACGTGGATGACGGATGCGCAGGCGGTGGGTTTTGGTGTATTTTCTGCAGTTTTGAAGGTGTGTGTTGGTGATCGTGGTGACGGTGTGTAGTCAAGTGACCTTGAATGAGCTCGTCACGTGTGTTTTTGTACAGTCCGGTTTAGGTATTAATACAACAAATCGATGAGTCTTTTATCACTGAAAGGATTGAGATTGTTCATCCATTTACACACGTGTGTCTACAGCGTGCTGATTGGTTTTTCTTGTACAATTATTGGACATGAAATGCAAAGAAATGTGCTCGGTGTTTGTAGGAATAGGTCAAAGTGGTGCTTTTGGGGACGAAGGAATCATTTGGTAAATGAATGTTTGTTTGGCATGCTTGGAGAAGACTTTAAAGAATAACATAAGTGTTTGTTTAGAGGCGAGCATGGAAAAGATGTGGAGACGCACGCCATTGTTTGTTATAATTGCAACACGTTTTAGCATTTCAAACTTGTGTCCATTCTGTCTAAAATGAAACACCCATGATGCCGTTTGGTTTTGAGGTGACTGCTTGGCAGGAAAGTTACACATTGATTTAGTTACCTTTTCTGAAGTGTCTTTACCTGTTTCTTTGCTCTATACTGTATATTTAGGGGAATCTCACGCTTTGCTAATTCCCCCTTTTTTGACTCTTCTTTTGTAAACAGACTCTGGGGTTCGGGGTTAGGCGTGACTAACTTGAAGCCTATGCACTAGGGTTTGCATTGTACTGTAATGAACAGTTTTGTTGTTCCTCAAAAGCTGAATCGTGTCCTTTTGTCGGTGTGTAGCCCAATAAAGTGTACAGGCTGAAACATCTCTGCTTTGTTATTGAGTTAATTTTGCAATATTAAGCAGATTCACTGATGTTTATGTAGTAAAATTACTGTATTATACACTAATGCATATTGTATTTACTGCTTTTTAAGCATTCAATAGTGAACTGTTGTTTATATACCCTATAGTTGTAGAAAATGACAGTATTGTGGGTCATTTGCAGGGCCAGAGAGAATCTGCTGACGTTATTTGCTATTTCTGCACAGATTTTTGTCAAATATCTATGGATTTATGCTTTGTGTTTATTTATATTTATGGTTTAAGAGCATAAATAAATACAATCCAATTAGATCCACTTGTTTGGTACATAAAGCAAGTCTGTCATATTAAATATCTACTAAATGACAGAAAATATGACTTAATTGTACATAAATACTATTAAGATTGAAATATTATTCAATAATATTACTGAAATTAATATTAAGCTGAATACATTTATATTTACATATTACACACATTATGATTGGCTAAAACAATCTGCAAATTCCAGATTGTTGCTAAAAGGGATACAGCTGCGACTAGAAGTTAATTAGAACTATTTATATTGTTTATTAAATTACCCATTAATGGTATTTTATTAACGTCTACCCCTACCAAAAAACCTAAACCCAACCCTCACACTAATGTAAAAACAGTAATTATATCGAGTATTATGGACATTGTATTTTGAAATGTAATTAAATTATATTATTGTTGTACAATTAGAAAAAGTATGCTAAATTGAGGCGAGTATCCGCAAAATATTATTCATTGTTGTACAGAGCCACAAATTATACATGCAGTGTTATTGATGTGAGTATCCGCAGCTGTATCACTTCTAGACTTCACACTGTCCGTGGTCCTGAACGTCCGTGGTCACGTGACAGCCCCCCTCTGCGCGCCCCCGTGTGCTCGTGCGCTCAGCAGATCCTCGAACCTGCACAATTGAAGCGCTTCGCCTGCATTTCCAGTCAACAGAGCCGCCAGAAACAACCGTGAAACGCCGTTTATTTTCCTCCAGCGAAGATGGAGCGGGTGGAGGCCGAGTTCTGCAGCCTGGAGAACCCGCTGGTCGGGGAAATGAAGCGCTTCTGCAGGAGCATCACTGAAGCCTGCAATGAGCTGAAGGAGGAGCTGACGCCGTACAGGAACGAGCGATTCTACAGGTACAAACACTACACACAGTCATGCTTTTATTCACGAAACCTTCAGATTGCGTGTTTGTTTGTTACACGCGCAAACAAACAAACAAACAAACAAACGATGACGAGTCAAAATGGCGCGCGCGTGAATTTAAATGTGAGTCAGTAACGTTACACCGGTTATCAAGTCTAACGGATATCATTAAACAGTCTGCAATGCCCTAAAGGAGAAGCTGACAACGTACATGAACGAGAGCATCTACATGTACATATTTATTTAACACACAACACATAGTAATGCTTTTATCCACTATATTATCAGATT
The DNA here is from genome assembly GCA_903798205.1 of Danio tinwini. Classification (NCBI taxonomy): domain Eukaryota; kingdom Metazoa; phylum Chordata; class Actinopteri; order Cypriniformes; family Danionidae; genus Danio; species Danio tinwini. The sequence continues at coordinate 3,264,660 of CAIGQZ010031614.1, read as the reverse complement.
GTGTACTTGTTTTCACGCGCAAACTAACAAACAAACAAACAAACAATGACGAGTTAAAATGGCGTGCGCGTGAATTTAAATGTCGGAGTCAAAAGCATAAACATTATTTAAACAAAGGATAGTTAGATCATTTGGTGTTTATTGGGCTGTAGCAATGTTTTATTTATGCTATAGGACATTACAGCTACAATAAAGAGGTGTAAAGCATTATTTTTTTAAATGAATAGAGAATTTGGTGTTTATTATGCTATAGTATTGTTTTGTTTATGATGAAGCTCTTTACAGCTACAATAAAGGGATGTAAAGCATAAAAGCGTTATTTCTAAAACCGATAGTTCGAGTACTTGGTGTTTATTAGGCTATAGCAGTGTTTTATTTATGATGAAGCACATTACAGCTATAATGAAGGGGTGTAAAGCATAAAAATATTATTTCTAAAAAGGTTGGTTAGAGTATTAGGTGTTTATTAGGCTGTAGAAATGTTTTATTTCATTGTGTAGCACGTTACAACTACAATAAAGAGATGTAAAGCATAAACATAATATTTCTAAAATGGATAAAGTGTTTAGTGTTTATTAGGATATAGCATTGATTTATTTATGCACATTACAGCTACAATAAAGAGATGTAAAGCATAAAAATATTATTTCTAAAACAGAGTATTAGGTGTTTATTAGGCTATAGCAGTGTATTATTTATGATGTAGGACATTCCAGCTACAATGAAGAGGTGTATTTAAATGTGAGTCAATACACTAGTTATGAAGTGAAACCAGTTCTCTATTATAGATCAGCGAGTCAAACGAAGACAATTATCTGTTTATCTATTTGTTAAACAGATAGTTACAGTCCTTGTTTTTTTATTTGTTTATTTTTTATTATTAAGCTCAAGAACAGTGTATATAAGCATATAGATATGATAATAAATAGACAAATTAATTGTATTTGACAATTAAAAAAATATACAAATAAAAAACAAAAATAAAAGAGTCAAACACTGTTGTTATAAAGTCAAAAGCTTGGAAATATTATTACAAAAAAGGATAGTTGCAGGGTTTACTAGGTCTATAGAAGTGTTTTATTTATGATTTAGCACATCACGTATAGTGGTGTTGAAACACGGGCTACATTTAAGTAACGCATCTATATCTATTAATTATTGAAGGAGTCAACCATTATATTTGATTTATTAAATTGTACAGATTTTTTTCAATTATTAGAGATGTTTTTCTAGCCTTTTTAGTTCTTGTAATTGAGGTCAAAGAAGTTTAAAATAGTTTTTTATCTTCACAGAAAAAAGAGGAAGCAGTAGACATTACTTTTGCTTTATATATGTGAAACTTCCAGGAAAAATAGCCAGTTTTAAGATTAAAAAGAACATTCAATTATATAGTAAAGTGAATCAAATTAAAGCCTGTTTCCAAAAGTCATCAGAACAGTATCCATATCTATTCATTGATAGTGCAACTAATAACGCACTTGACACATGCGCACTGCGGTGCAGGTCACGTGGTTTGAAAGGAGTGACGTCAGTGGGCTGGTGTGTGCGGATATGCGCCGCCAGCGAACATTATTCTCTGATTTATTTCCGTCGCCGGTGGAATAAAATCGACGCGATGGAGCGGTAAGTGTGTGAATGACAATTAACTCGTAAAACACACACGCAAACACTCTCGTGTGCGCTCGGGGTGGGTTTTGCGGCCTCTGTTTCTAAACGTACAGATGTTTGAGTGAGCGGAAGTGATTTTACACATTGCTTCACACAGTGTTTACAGTGGGAAATACATACATGAGTGTGTTTGGAGCTGCTTGTTTTTAGTGTTCAGGACACACTGTGTGTCTCGTGTTTGCTGTTGTGTCCGGTGGGTGGATAATGTGGGCGTGATCTTGTTCCGTGTGTGCGTGCTCCTTTCATGTGTCTTGTTGATTTCAAAATGTGAAGAAATCCCGATCTCATTGTTTTTAATAAAACTACTGCTTTTTAATCCTCGTTGTGTGCAGTGGCAAGATACATTTTCATTGTAGTTGTTTATATTTTTGTTAGGGATGCTCCGATCAGGACTTTTGCAGCCGATAACGATTTCTTGTCATGGTGATCGGCCGATACCGAGTACCGATTGTGATGCTTCAAGCTTTACAATGCATACAAATATATGATGTACATTATCCCTCTAAGTATAATATTTAAGTGGAGATCTCACCTTACCTAAGATAATAAATTTAAGATGCTCCATATAATACCCTAAATACATCTATTTTAAGCATTTAGTGTGAGCGTGTCATGGTCAGAAGCAGCTTTAAAGAAAATAATATAACACAGATATAAAAATTAGTTAGAAAATTTACAAACAATGCATAATTCAATGGATACAGGGCCGGCGCATCCATAGAGGCGACCTAGGCGGCTGCTTAGGGCGTCATAATAGTGAGGGTGGCAAACGTGCCCGCCGTCCCAACCCAACGTACTGACTTTCATCCGCAACATCAACACAATCACCCCCCCCCCAGCAGCAGTTCGGCTTGCTCCGGCCCTGAATGCATAAGAAATTAAATGCACACCTATAAATCCATTATTTTTTTTACTAAAAGGAAATGCGCCTATAAACTGCTGTTTATTGTAATAAGTATATAACAAGAAGTTATATTATTAACTATTTATGTTAAAATTAATAATCTTCAAGTTTTATTTATCTAATATTTCCAGCCAGCTTTTTAGTGAACTTGCAATATTGTCAAACACAGAACTTTCAGTTGTTATATGGAGAAAAAAAAGGCCTAAATACGTTTAAGAGCATTCAAATATTTTGCTCATCTCCAACTATTTACAGCAGATCACTCAATGAGAGAGAGGGAGGGATTTGTACTCGTGATATCTTTACTGCTTTATAAATTTAACCTAACAAATGTAATGCTTAGACCATCACTGTGCCTCTCGCGATCTGTTCTCTTGCTCAGTCACTCTCATCGACACGATTTCTGGGTCTTTTAACTCATTTGTGGGGATCACAGAGCTGGTATGAATATGCGGGAGACTTAAAGAGCTTTTGGGAGAGGTCATACGGTTGGATGAGACACTTAATAGGGACAATTGCTCATGTCACAGCAGCTCAAAACACAGTAAATACAATGGTTGCACTTGCAACAAAGAGAGCATCACTCACATGAGTCATTCCAATATACTGTATAATTGGGTCGCACTGCATCTGTATATATTTTAGCTGTTGTGATGCGAGTGCATCAATCTCTCATGCTCCCACACATCAGTTACCTTCTCATGTGTTGTGGCAGCTGTATGCTACTTGTAAACTCACAAACAAACACCTGCGATTGGTTCATGAGATTGGCGAGTACCGATCGACTCATGAAATGTGATTATCAGCTGATACCGATCACCGGCTGATTGATCCGAGCATCCCTAATTTTTGTTATAGTGCTTGCCGGTGATGCTAATTGTTTCCAACACTGCGCACGTGACGTCAGTGTCATATTTTATTGTAGCTAAAATAAGTAGTGTCCAGATCTATCAGAAACATACAAGCACCACAATAATAACGTGTAGAGATGATCACCACGCAGTGCTTTGAGTCGAAGTAAATGTGTGTGACTTGAAAATATTGTAAATTTCTGTCACTTTTATTACAGGGTAATGTAAATACAGTCTTTATCCGGTCCAGTCTGAATTACAAATTGGAGCATTTCTGTCCAACTAAAAAAACATTTTGGTTTATATAAAATTATTGTTATAGGTTTCTTTTAATTGTTGTGAATCAGTGTTTAAGAAATGTGTTGTATTTAAAGGGGCAGTTTAACTTTTACTCACATTCAAGTGGTTCTAAACTTTAATGAAGTTCTTTCTTCTGTTCTATTGAGAAGAATGCTGGATTAAAAAAAGCAGCTATTGATTTTGTGTGTGCGTATGTGCGCAGGTTGGCCCCGATGCGTCTCTACACTCTCTCCAAGAGACACTTTGTGCTGGTGTTTGTGGTTTTCTTCTTCTGCTTCGGCGTCTCGACACTCATCGGTGTGTCAGGTGAGATCTTCACTTTCCTGATTCCGTTTCCTTGCAACAGTCAAGTTGCTCCATTGTAGATCACAATTCAAGGTCCAGAATCACACCAAGGTTTTTAGCTTGAGTAGACACTGCCAAGCTCATTTATAAAATCATCTCTCAACTTTTGGGGACCAGAGACAATCATTTCTGTTTTTGCTTCATTAAGCTGAAGAAAACTATCGGATTTTGGGTTGTTTTGATTTACTCTGGGGTGATTTAGAGTCTTAATTTGCTCATTTTTAGTGTTTCAGCAAAAGGAATGATTTTTTATGACTGATCTTATTTTGACACATATTGTGGGAAAATTAATTGGGAAAAAAATCAACAATACACTCCGGGCAAAAATTTGCCACACTTTCGTTATGTTTGTGGCTGTTTTTGCC
>CAIGQZ010031614.1:3227340-3247354 GCA_903798205.1 Danio tinwini | reverse complement strand
CACACACACACACACACACACACACACACACACACACACTTACACTGATGTTTTTGAGCAGGTGTGTGCTCATGTCCTCTTCCTGTCTCCTCAGTGTGCTCATCCTCTACCTGCGGTTCGGCTCCAAGGCGCTACAAGACAACTTTGTAGCTGAACTTTCAACTCACTACCAGAACTATATCCTTCCACAACACATGTCTCTGCATACAGGAGATAAACAAATATAGTTGAAGACAAAATTATTAGACCTCCTGTGACAGTTTAATTCATTTTCAAATATGGCCAAGTGTTTTACTGAGATTTCAACACATTTCTAAACATAATAGTTTTTTAATTTTTGGGATTTTCACCTTTATTTAATAGGACAGTAGAGAGAATTGACAGGAAAGCATGGGGAGCAGAGAGAGGAGAAGGATCGGCATAGGGCCGCGAGGCAGAATTGAACTCGGGTCGCTGTGAGCACCGGAGTGCATGTGTCGACGCACTAACCACTACACCATTGGCGCTGACCATAATAGTTTTAATAATGGCCCGTTTCCACTGAGTGGATCGGTTCGGTACACTTTTATGGATGTTTCCACTGTCAAAGGGTACCTAAAAGCGAACCGTACCGTACCACTTTTTGGGTACCCTTTGCAAAGGGTACCAAAGGTACCAAAAGGCGGAGCTAGGCGCGCAGCTGAACGCTATTGGTTTACAGAGATAAGTCATTCGCTTGCGCAACAAGCCAGAATGAAAATAAAGGAGCCGCCAAGTTTTAAATACACAGCCGAGAGATTACACCGTAATAATATATACATATAATATCTAGCCATGGTTGACCTGAGCTCTAACAAACCTTTGTCATTGTCTTGTTGAACAGCCACAAAGCCAAGAGGAACAATATTCTGTCATGTCCTGTTGTTGTTTTACGAGCCCGTCCAAAGTGCGAGCCGTTTCACGTTCCCCAGAGAGCTCGCCGCGCATCTATATTTGAAATAGCGAACTTTTTGAGCTCATATTAGTAACGTGCACGTGATCATTGAAGCACTCTGATATCCGATTCTGTCAGAAATGACTCTCTGTCCAGAGTGAAGCGCGAAAAAACAAAGAAGCTGGAAAAAAAGCAGCAAATGATGCATCAGCAACCGAAAACATGAACAAACGGACATGTTGAACTATTATCATCACCTTTTGGACTATTATGAACTCAGAATAATGGAATAACTTTCTAACAAGAGGCTACACGTGCTGCTGAAGATTACAGACACAGATGAGGGGTCTGCTCTGTCTGTGGGCTATATTTCGTGTTATTTTTTAACCTAAATAAGGACTAAATGTCTGCTGTGTGTAGTTTATCTGTAAGTGGTAACATCGGAGATTGTAAGAATCTGTATGTGTTCATATATGTTCATTTATTTATTTATTTTATATAATTGCAGACGTTACAGTAGGCTATTTCACACTGTCATTGATCTGCAGTTTTAATCAACTCATGTTCATAGTAAAGTTAGTAATAAACATTTATACACAAGTGTTTATGTGTGTAAAGCATCTGTGTTGTGAGAAGTGCTTCTCATATATGCGAGCGACCCGTACAGCTTTACTTTAGACGTTTTCTCGAGTGAAAATGACGTCGACTGCAACTTTCTGTCGTACACCACGCCCACCAAAAGAGTAGCATTGGTACCCTTTTAGCAGTGGAAACGCAAGCCTGATACAGGTGACCCGTATTGTACCAGTCAGGGAAACGGGCCATAAGTCTTTAAGTATTATGTACTGTCATCAGGGCAAAGATAAAATACATTAGTGATTAGAAAAGTGCAATTTAACTAGATTAATTAGGCAGTTATTATGATAAAAGTGGTTTGTTCTGTAGACAATAAAAAATAATAATATTGACCACATCAGTTTTTAAAACTGAAAAGCATGACGTACTGTGTTTTCAGCTGTAGTTTATTTTCCTGAATGTTGTCCTTCACCAGCTGAGTTTCTCTCCTTCTACGGTCTGCTGAACTTCTATCTCTACACGTTAGCGTTCGTTTACTCGCCCTCCAAAAACGCTCTTTATGGTGAGTGGCCCGCAGCCCAAAGTTGGCCTATGGTAACCATTGATTTAGCCCACCATCCTATCTGAGAAGAGAGGGAGACTGATGGGGAGTGTTTAGAGATTATCAGCTCAGATCTAATGTAACCTTCTGTTTGTTTGTTTTATTGTTTAAAGCTAACTGAAATAAAATGGTGTACATTAATCAGATTTAGTCTAAATGTACACACCGTCACCCGACAGATCAAGGCAAAGGCAGATTCTGCTGGACTAGTGTATTCAGCATTGAGCTCCACTGTGCTATAAATGTGATTGTTTATGATTTTATTGTAATAAGTTACCATTTTAAATGTTATACGGCACATTAAAGTAATGTTTTCTAATAAATTAGGAAATTATTCATAGCAAATTTAATGTAATATAGTTTGTTGTATTTACCTTCAGCACACAGCTCTCAGTGATATTAGATTTTTGGCTGTTTATATAAAAATGTTTGGGCAGCTCTGCTCTAAATACTCTTTATTTTTAGGTTTAATTCGCACAGCTGCTTTTTTTTATTTATTAAAATATAAATTAAAAGTCAATTCTGCACCCAAACCTTTTTTCTGCTCTTTAAGCAGCTTTCATGTTTTGATGACATCATCAGCCCCGCCTCTTTCACATATTAATTTACATATTCAGTGCAACATTACTTGCAGTGTTTGTATTTAAAATTTAGAATCTGCTTTCAGATCATGCAGAAATCTCATTTTTAATAAATGCACCCTTATGAGTGGTTTAGTGCTCTCATGTGTGTGTTTTTATTGATTTCTTTTTTCCAGATTCTCAGCTAAAGGACAATCCTGCGTTCTCCATGCTCAATGACTCTGATGATGAAGTGATTTATGGGTATGTCTAGTTTATTCAACATTTAGGACATTTAAGGGGGATTATTAAAGTGGACGAACCACATTCTGGAGTTAACATTAATAGAGGGAACTTTGTATATTGTTTTGTTTGCTTTGTTGACTGTGAGATTTGAAGTGCATTTAAAACATTTGTATATAAGAAATTCTGGTGTTTTATAACCAAGATTAATTGTTTTATACAATGAAGACTACGCTGTGTTATTTATTTACATTTAATTAATCCATTTGTAAGTTGCTTTGGACAAAAGCATCTGCTAAATGACTAAATGTAATGTCTGTAGCTGCACTCTCCAAATAAACATAAATGCAGAATAACTCCTCCAAATCTTCCCAATCTACAGTGCTCTGCATATATGAGTACACCCCCCACAAATCTCTCATTTAAATTAATTCTTTCTATAGGATGCTTTACAATATTATATTTGTGCATATACATTAGATTAGTCAGTACTGAAGCCAAATCTGGAGCTAATTTAACAAAATAACTTACAATAACGGTTCAAAAATTAGTAGCCCAAATTAATGTTAGAGAAAAATATTAATTTTTTTTTTCAAAAATAGCAAAAATCAAGAGAAACAGGAAATATATACATTTTTTTAAATGTAGTTTTTAATTGGTATTGCATGAATTTAAATGTATTATCTTTCCATTTTTAAAGATGTGTAAAATATTATTTTAATAAATACATCTTCTTAATAAATCTGTTTTGTGTAAATGCACCAATATATATTACCCATATTCACTGAGAAGTGGATACAAATATTTTTGTATTTTTTAAAATGTGGTGTACTCCGTTAAGCTGAGCACTGTATATTAAATAATGAAATCTTTCCAAATTGAGCTGTTTAAGTCAAGTTGACGTCTGCAGTTTTTATTCTTCTTCCAATATTTCCCAAATGATGTTGAACAGATTCAGGAATTGTTCACAGTATTTCCTCTAATATTTGTTCTTCTGGAGAAAGTCAAATAAAAGCAGTATATAATAAAAATAAAAGCAGTTTTTAATTGTTGCAAACATGTTAAGGTCAATATTATTAGTCCCCTTCAGCAATATTAGTGTTGGATTGTCTCCAGAACAAACCACTGTTATACAATGACTTGCCTAATTACCCTAACTTTACCCTAATTACCCTAGTTAAGCCTTTAAATGTCACTTTAAGCTGAATACTAGCTTGTCTTACAAAGTAACTAGTATATAATCATCATTGTAGAGACATTAAAATAGCTATTAGATATTAGTTATTATAACTAATTCAATTTAATTATAAATTATTTAACTTTATACTATTTAATTGATTTAAGTTTATCTGAATAGCGCCTTTCACAAATGAGCAAACTGATGCAGCTGCTGAAGATGCTATGAAGCAAGTGTTTGAAGCAAACAAACCACGTTTACATTAAATAAGTGGCAAGAGGAGTGGGATGCATTGGAAAATAATAAATTGTATGAAATCCATCCTGAAATCTCAAGCTGAATTTTAAGACATTTTAACACTAGACCTGATCAAGTGATGTTTAGCAGATGTCGTATTGGACATACATGATTAACCCAAGCTTTTTTACTTAAAGATGAAGACCTCACCCAATATTTGTACTGCACAACTCTCCTCACTGTAAAACACATTTTACTGTCCTGCTTTTAATGATTCCAGAAGACTTTTTTGTGAAATGACCTCTCTTAAGGACATTTTTAACAAAGTGACATCAGGAAAATTTTTAGAAGTCGTATCATGTATTAACACTAAAACTCTTATTTAATTCATGTTTTAATTTGATTGCTGTTTTTAATTGTATAGTTGTTATTGGAGTGTTTTTGCTATGAGAAAAGCCCTGGGTGCTGACATGGCATTAAATAAAAAATACATTGCAGCTTTACTAAAGGTGCTTTACATTATTGCATTACAGTCAAATTCAGGGAAGTGAAGGAGTTATGTACAGCACAGACTATTATAAATAAACATGCTGTAAAAAAATACTGGTTGAAAACCTTCATTTGATCTTATATTGTAATAAAATGACTTAAAACTGCTTGCATGACTTGTAAAATAAATTTTGAAAATGATTAACTTCGTTTAGTAAGTTACAATTAACTTAAAAACATATGCTGTCGTGACTAATTGATCATATATTTGTTCACAGTGCCCTTCCAAAACAAAGGCGATGATATTATTATATTAAACTAAATTATTAGCTTTAAAAATGTGTTCAACATCACGTAGGAAAAACTTACACAGCAGGGCGAATAATATTGACTTCAACTCTACGTATCGCACAAAAACAAAGCATTGCAATATCAGTTGTTTCCAACATGGCACAGCGATGGTATTGTTCAGACGCTGATGTGTCTTGTTTTGTTTTTTCTGCAGGAGCGATTATGAGGAAATGCCTCTTCAAAACGGACGCGCCATCAAAGCCACGGCCAAATACCAGGACGAGAGCGACAGCAACTGAAGCCGTGTCTTAAACTGAGTGTAAATATACAGGACAGAAGTCTATTTTTTAAGCTGTGTTGTTGAATGTAACTCCTGATGTGGACCTGTCATTAGGAAAACCACAGATCTGATGGAGACAAATCAAAACACTGTTCAGGTGAATGCGCACAACCAACATGTCAGGTTATATTTCAGCTCAAAGGGAGAACAAGTGCATCATATTCGGAGGATATATATATATATATTTCGTTCTGTCACATTTACATCATGAAATGAACATATTTATAAATTATGTCTGCATGCATTTAATTTAGGAATCGAAATTATGCCTTTATTTGTTTTATAACAATGAAAGCAAGTATTAAAACTATTTTGTTGTAGATTTTACTGCATTTTTTATCAGTGCCTCAAATGAAACTGTAATATAATGTAATGTAACGGCGCTATAAAAAATAAGCATGCAAAAAATCATGCAAATCACTTATTTTCTATCATAAATAATTAATTAATTTATGTAATATAAATTGAATTATAAAGTACTACATAATAAAATGTTATAAAAAATTATTAATATTAAATACTTGAAATAATCAGAGATATTTTCTCTTTAATGAGCTTTTGGACTGAAATATAACCTTCATATCTCTTGACAGCATTCTCTTGATATTTCCTTAATAGTTTCTGCCATCAGGCTAGAGTGGAGGAGGGTTTTGTGCATATATTTCTCATATTTCCAGGCTCGTTTGAGCTGTTTATTTGCCAATATTGAGATCCGCTGTGCTCATGTGAGTTTCCTTTTGTAATTCTGATTGTTTTCCACTTTATTTTGTACAGTTTTACACTCCTTCCTCACATTCCTCCGGCGATTTCTTTGATTATTGTGCCTGTAGACATGTTTCCTCTTGTGTATTTATTATTTTGTGGGTCAGAATCACTCGATGAACTCATTCGCAGGGTTGTTTGTGTTGAAGCCCGTGCTGGAGTGAGAAGCAGAGCGGGGGGTTTGTTGAAGCGCTGCTCCATTAGTGTTGATCAGTTGTGGGTTTTGTGCCTTTCCACATGTTCATCATCTTACAGGAGCAGCTGTGGAGGACACACTCAATAAAACACACACCGCTGCTTTTAGAACACGCTCAGTCCTGCGCTTTATTGATGAGCTTCTGTCATGCTGGAATACTGAAGACCACGGCAGTGTGTGTGTGTGTGTGTGTGTGTGTGTTTGTTTGTGATTGTGTATCTGTATATGATTGTGGGTTTGAGTGTGTGGGACTATGTGTGTGTGTGTGGGGGACAGTTTCTGGTTGTGTATTTGTGATTGTTGGTGTGTGTGTGTCTGTGTATGGGTTTGTGTGTGTGTGTCACTTATGTGTGTGAATGTGGGTGTGTTTGTGTCTGTGTATGATTGTGTATTTGTGATTAGTGTGTGTGTGTGTTTTTGTGTGTGTGTGTGTGTGTGTGAGAGAGAGAGATTGTGGGTGTATTTGTGTGTGTGTGTGTGTGTGTTTGTGAGATTATGGGTGTCTGTATGATTGTGGGTTTTTGTGTGTGTGTGTGTGTGTGTGTGTGTGTGTGCGAGAGATTATGGGTGTCTGTATGATTGTGGGTTTTTGTGGGTGTGTGAGACTGTTTGTGGGTGTGTATTTGTGATTGTGGGCATATGTGATTTAGTGTGTGTGTGTGTCTATAATTGTGGGTTTGTGTGTGACTTTGTGGGTGTGTATTTGTGTGTGTGTGTGTGTGTGTGTGTGTGTGTGTGTGTGTGTGTGTGATTATGGGTGTCTGTATGATTGTGTGTGTGTGTGTGTGTTGTAAATCCTCTAGATGGCGAGTCCGAAAACACTGACGATGCAGTAGAGGTATTTATTCTCCCATCTCACTGTGCAGCTCCCTGAAAGAGAGCAGAGATCAGCAGATGAACAGCAGCTCCTCATTTACTCTTCACTAAACACAAAAGCTAAAGTCTGACGAGGCTACATGAGGGAATCATAATAAAGCGTTTCATTACGTGCTTTTCTTACATTCAAAGTGCATCGTGAGATTAAAGTAGACTGAATATTCGTGTGCTAATGTTTAGTGTACACAGTTTTTTCAGTTTCATACGGTTCCTTTTACAGCAGCGATGTTGTAACGTAATTAAAATGTAATCAGTTTAATAGACTTCAGCATTGATTTAGTTGTTCAAGCGTAAAACCAGATGAAAAAACCATGTTGATCTGATGGCGGTTGAGTTTGCAGCTGGATATTATTGAGAGATCGCTGATAGGAACAGTGAACCGCTCCGCCAGAGCCTGTCTGAAGCTCATATGCAGGTTTATTTTACAGTCTATGGCAGAAACACCATTGAGCGTCGCTAGATCCTCCTGTATGGCCGCACGTCACAGGACACTCACAGGACATTAACTATGCGGATATGTTAAATAGTTGACACAAAGAGAGACTTTCACTTCACGCATAGTTTGTGAATGAACAGACTGACGTGTGCTAGTTCCAGACGCAATCATGAGGCTGTTTTTGCGCCGCGTTTGAAGTTATCAATCAGAGAACAGGAGAAAGTGCATTACTTCCATCATTTTAATATAGCAGATTAATATTGAAATAAAAAAATTATAGTATAATATTTAGTTCATTAAGCTATCAGCAGGATTGCTGAGGCCCACTAGGGGCCACCGGTTGAGAATCCCTGGCATACTAAATACCACGGGGGCCACTAGGGAGGGGTGGTTAGGACGACTGTAAGGACCCACGCTGTTTTGGGGCCACCAGAGTTACTATAGGGGGCCCAATCAAACACCCCCAAACCCTGCTCTTCACTTTCGTCTGCTACAGCCATCACCAGAATGTTGTCATTGGGCTTGTACCAGGTTGTTGCTAGATCAGATACGGTTGTGGCCAGAAGTTAACGAGAATTATTTATATTATTTATTAAATTTCCCATTTATTGTATTTTATTAACGCCTACCCCCAACCCTAAACCCAACCGTCACAGTACTGTAAAATATAAATTATTGTTACACAGTGTCATAAATAAATGCTGCTATATTAAGGAGCATATCACACTTCCGGTCGGCCGCGTATCTGATCTAGACTTTACCCCCGTACCGGCCAGCGGTGCCCCTGCTAAATACATTTTGGATGTGATTTTTGAGTATTGTAACAAATCATTCAGCGGAGTGATATGGAGCTGTAATGCCTATAAACCTGCCGGAACTACTTTAGCTGTGCCTATATGTGACAGTAAACCTTAGAGTGCTCATCAGCCAATCAGAATCAAGCATTCAACAGTAGTATAAGTAATAGAGCATTTCACCGTCTGTGGCGTTGTCCCAGAAGCAGGAGGAGGCCGACTGAAGGCCAGCGCCGTTCTTCTGCATTATGATGCACGTGACTGCAGGAGAAACAGCAGATGATCAGCACGATAATGGCAGCATATACTGTGCAGCCCTACTGCAGATTTCTCACCGATGTATTTGAAGGGTTTGCCCAGTTTGCCGAGCTGCCCGAGACACTGCTCCGCCACACTGGACATCCACTGGCTCACACGCTTGTGTTCATACGTGTTTCTGCCGATCACCGCTTCTAGAGACTGAACACACACAACAACACACACAGCTAACTCTTTAATTCTGAGTACACTGTTTGTCCTGAGGGACATGATCCGCCTTCACTAAACCTCTCAAGTAAAGCAGATCCATTTATTCATTCATCGTCCATTTATTCATCAGGGGTCACCCCAGCAGAATGAACCGCCAACTATTACAGCATATGTTTTACACAGTAAATGCCCTTCCAGCTGCAACCCAACACTGGGAAACACCCATACACACTCATTCACACACTCATACACTAGGGCCAGTTTAGTTGATCAATTCCCCTATAGCGCATGTGTTTGGACTGTGGGAGAAACCAGAGCACCACACAGAAACCCAGCCGGGACTCGAACCAGAGACCTTCTTGTTGTGAGTTCACAGTGCGACACAATTTTATTTAATAATGTATTCATTCATTTATTTATTTAATTTATGGTCTTTATTCCACTCCATTTGTCTCATAAATGTAGTTCATGTAATCTAAACGCTTTATAGTTTGATTGTTTTGCATGATAATTATAATAATGATAATATAAAAACAATATGGACAGGATAGCTGACAGACAATACATTAGAAAAGTAACTAGGGAGACTTTTTAATAGTGATATTTAGGTTATTTTTATTTACCATAAAGAAATCTGATTAAAGTAACTCCTATTACTTGTAATGTGTTAACCAGTAAAGTCTAGAAGGGATACGGCTGCAAATACCATAATATAGCATGATGTTTGTGACACTGTACAACAATAATTCAGATTTTTACATTACTGTGAGGGTTGGAGTAGGGTAGACGTTATTAAAATACAATTAATGAGTAATTTAATAACAATTATCTGTATAATTACTGTTTTTTACATTCCTCTGAGGGGTGGATTTAGGGTAGACGCTAATAAAATACAATTTAACTGGTAATTTAAGAAAGAATATGATTAAAACTCGGTATAATTACTGTTTTACATTACTGTGATGGTTGGGTTTAAGCTTGAGATAGGGTTAGACGTTAATAAAATACAATTAATAGGTAATTTAAACATGTAAATATTTTTCGTTAACTTCAGGCCGCAGCTGTATCCCTTCTAGCAACAACCAACACTAGCGTTCACCCCAACACTGTTCATAACACACTCAGACATTAAACACACAGAAAATAAACATTAAATAGACATTAAACACATATTAAATATACATAGAAACAGCAGCAGCATCATCATCTGAGAAACAAACTCGCCTCTTTCACGATGCTGCTCACTTCATCCACTATAAACGCGCTCTGGAAAACACGACATTAAACACAGGCGTAAAACATGTTGTTTTATGACTATTTCAGGATTTTACTTATTTATTTAATATTACACATCTTTCTCGTGGTTTACCTCTTCTACTGTCTGATCGTCGTCCATGTTTGCTTGTTGTTGTCGTCAGCCTGAGTGGTTGTCATGGAAATAATACGTCGCTTACGTTATGACGCACAGAAAACGTACGGCATGCGTCTTAACAATGAAATAAATGATTAAATAAAATAAATGCGTCTTAAGAATGTGAGGTATGGCTTTGAGACAGAGAGTCAAATAATTATGCAGAACCACGTTGTTGCCAAAATGCAAACTTTATTTGAGCAGATTGAATGGAAAAAAGGTTGAAATTTACTTACCAATAAAGTTAAAGAAGTGACTTATAAGCTAATTAATTTAATGTATCTAGTGAAACAAGTTGTTGCAAAGATGTTTAGAGACTTTTTGTGAATTAGACGAGGAATCAATAAACATTTTTTATTCATATATATAATAAATAGTATATATTAAATGAGCTAGGATACATTACATTTAATTATGATTATAATCTGCTATTTCTAAAATAAATTAAATTAAAAACGAGACTGGTAATTTCTATGATTGACTGCTGGATATTGTTATGTTGTTATAAATATTGTTATAAATGTTGTTATGTTGTTATAAATGTTATCCATTTATTTATCATTGTTGTTATTTTTTTATAAAAAACGATAGCTATATCCTATTCACTTATATTAAATTTTTTGGTATTTCGTTTTTGTAACATTATTTTAAATTAATTTTAGTTTTAAATAACAAATAGTATATAGTAAATTACATAAAATGCATTACAATTAGTTACTATAATAATAATAATTATTATTATTATTATTATACATTTATATAATCTATATTTAAAAATGTTATTAAAACGAGACCTATTTCTATGATTGACATTCTGAATGACCAATGAAGACGGCTCCAGGAAGACCCGCCTCTCGGAAAAAGATTGACGTCAGGGATCTCCGCCCTGCAGCTTCCTCTTTCACAGTGGCCGTCGGCGTGAGACACCATGAAGGCGTCTGGCACAGTACGTAAAACTACTCTTAAATCATCTCACAGTCGCTTAAACCTCACAAATAAGACCCTAAAATGTGTATAAGACACCCAGTTGTGCATAACAGCGGCTTTCGCTTATCTGTGTGCAAAATTATAGCGTTAAATGTGCTTTGACGTGTTGATGTAGCGGAGAGAGCAACATGGCGGCTGGAGGATCTCCATGTGCTGATCGACAATCTCACAATTAAAACTAGTGATTTCACTTTTTAACACGCTTTTGCGGGGATTTGTTATCACGTTTTAGATAACAAATCAGATAATTTTAGATAACAAATCAGATAGTTTTAGATAATTGTTTTGCGTAAGATTGTGCGCTTTAACTTGACGGTGGATTGACGTAAATATATTTTAATGTCGCTCGTCGTGATCCGTTCATTTAACGTCAAGTGTTCGTTTAGCCGTGATTCGCTTCAATAGTTTAGGTTAACGCGGATGTGTTGAGGAGTTTTTCAGCTTATTTTATTGCCGAATTCAAAAACCGCAACAGAAGGCTTTGGAGGAGATGTGTAAGAAACTAGTTCAACACACAGGAGCGGTTTTAGGAGAAAACCTCGACAAATGTCACTAATTCATCATCTGAACAGTGTCTGCTGCTGTGTATAAGCAGAGTAATGCACTATACTCTGTTCAATTACTAGAAAATGATGCACATCTGTGATGCTTCTCTGCATCAGGTGTACAATTCTAATTTTAACAGCACGTTGTCAAATGTTTTTATTTTAAAAACATGTTTATCAAAGTTTTGTACAAGCATACACCGTTTAAAACAAAGGACTAATAAGACTGACATAAGACTCCTATTGTGTTGAAATCCAAAGATTACAGTTGAGACTAGATTTAAAAACAAAGGGTTTTGGTCTGCAATTACATGGAAAGGCAAAAAGTTTTATTTTTTAGTATTTCAAAGTTTTAAGGCAACCATTGCAAAAGCACAATTCTTAACCACATCAGAGTGCCCTTAATGGAGTGTAAAATTGAATTAACACAGGATGGTATCTTAGGGTGCACTCTCATTAGGTACAGTTGCCTTGAACCGTGCTGAAGCGTGATTGTCCCCAATCCTCTCTCGGCCTGCACTCACTGCATTTTTACTTATCAGACCTGATCACTGTGACGTCATCGATGATGCTCAGTTTAATTTAAGAGAACAGGAAGAGAAGCACTCGTCATCACTGTTTGTGATGCAGTGACATGCAGTCACACTTTGCCGAACAGATCCAGCACCTCTGACGTTCATAAATTATCATAAAAGTCCTCGTGCTGCAGGTATTAGGAGGTTTGCCGTAGATGCAGCTGTGGTGCAGTGAGAGGTTTGCGTCTTTTAATAAGCTACGACAGTTTGCGTTCATTGAAAATTAGGAATATTTAATAAACACATATGAAACAGTCCCTTAAACTGACATTGTGTCTTCACTTTCGGGCTCAGGTGCGCTTTGCACTCACACTACAAGCGTATTGTGCCAAAGCCCAAGTAAACCGCGCTCGGGCACACCTTTTCCAACTGAGCCCGATTCAGAGCACTCACTTCTCAAACGAATTGGAAAACGGGCCTGGGCACTGTTCCGATAGCCCAGTGTGAGTGCGCCCTAAGTGGTGGTCCATTTAGATATTTAAACACCAAGACTAAAATTTTAAAGCATGGGTGTTATGCATTCTCATTTACATGTTTAGTTTAGTTTGACCCTGTTGTTGTCGTCAGATGTGAAGTGTGATGTTGTTTTTGTTTGTCTCCAGCTTCGGGAATATAAGGTTGTTGGGCGTCTTTTGCCCTCAGTGAAAAACCCTGCACCTCCTCTGTACCGCATGAGGATCTTCGCCCCAAACCATGTGGTGGCAAAGTCTCGCTTCTGGTACTTCGTCTCCCAGCTGAGGAAGATGAAGAAGGCCTCTGGAGAGATCGTCTACTGCGGCCTGGTGCGACAGCTTTTCTCTCTGAAACATGAGCCATGTGCTAGCTTTATATACTGTTCTCTGAGGTGTAGGGATGGGTGATGCTTTATAATTTGCAATATAGCAGTAAAAAGTTGGCCCATGATTAAGAGTTTTATTTATTGTAATAACAAAGCTATAATTAGTCTGTGAAATGATTGATTACAGTAGTGTTTGAGCCTGTTTACAAATACAGATTTACTGACTTAAATTCACCTCATAACACAATTTGAGGGATTAAAATAACTATAAGATTCCAGAAGCTGTGGTTCAGCCAGACGGTCTTCAGTATAAGCTGATTTTAGAGGAACCACAAAGTGTTGAGCTCTGAAACTCACTGCAGGATTTTATACATGTGAGCACACAAACCCAAAGGTCATCTCTCCATCATGTCTTGCCCTTGCTATGTGTGCCCAAAGCAAACGGAACCTTGTCGCCTTTCATGGGCTGTAAAACAACGTGCCTCTGAAAGTGAATTCAAGGAGCCACATCTCATCCTGTATTAATGCATTAATTAAAATGTTGATTTCTCGGTTCATTACCTATTTAATCTTGAGTTGACTTGGCTTGTTTACTGCGCAGGTCTTTGAGAAATCTCCTCTGAAGGTGAAGAACTTTGGCATCTGGCTGCGCTACGACTCCCGCAGTGGAACCCACAACATGTACCGCGAGTACAGAGATCTGACTACGTCTGGAGCCGTCACCCAGTGCTGTGAGTCACACACACCTGTAGTTATTGCAGTAATAGAATATTTGCGTGTCACCAAGAGATATTTATAGGAAACCATTTATACGGACCCTTTTTATATTTCCGGGCTTCTCAGCAGCAGAAGTTTGTCGTTGAACTTGACATTTGTTGCAATGGATGATTTAATACATGCGCAAATGCATATAAATGACCTTGTTTAAATAAAATAGCACGAGAGAAAATCATGAGCCAATCAGAGTCAGAATATCTGAATGCTTTTCACTCATTCATTGTGTTTTAAAGACTTCACACCGAAAGCAGCGAGAGCGTCAAAGGTCGCGTCTTCAGCTCCAGCGGCAAAAGCGTCAAAATTCGCTACATTGATCTCGTATTTGCAGCGGGCTGTTGCAGCATATCATATCAGTTACATTCCCACATAAAATATGCTTTCTAGTGTGAAAATGTTGCACATTTATTATCAAATTCATTTAACTACGGAAGATCAAGTTGCATGTGTTGTGGCTTTGCTCCACTTAATTATCCAATGTGTCCATATGTCTGAAATATCCTGAAGCAGCAATACTGTTTTGTATTGTTGCGTGAGATTCCCGCTTTTTTGAAGAAAAAAAAACATAACATTGCACATCAGTAACTCGCCAATAACCTTTTAATGTATTTTCCTGTAAGAAAACATTGTAAATAATTGGAAATCTGGCGACCCTAATATTAAACACTTAGGAACAACTGGTCGAAACCAAAGTTCACAGTGACTGTGTTCTCTGGACACCTCTCAAGCGGTGAACTTAAACATTCTGATTGCTTGCTGCAGAACAGCATCACAGCTCATTACCATAAAGTTGACTTGATTGCAACTGTCCTCGATGCCCACACCAGCGAAGACGCGCCACACTGCTTCTGCCGTCTCCTATTAAAAATGAATGACTTCTGCGCTTTGCCACTTTCAGTGTGAATGTACAGTAAGGCTGCGTCTAAAACTGCATACTTCCATACTGTTTAGTATGCTTAAATCATTATGCGAGCCGAGTATTTTGTCTGAATTCATATAATTCGAAAAACCGCATGCACGAAGTACCCGGATGACCTACGACTTCCAGCGGCATTTTGAAGTGCGCATTTCATGCATGCTGCGCTGTCCCTCCCATGATGCCCCGTGAGAGAATTCATGAAATGGCAGATGCAGTATGTCTGAGTTCCATTCATACTGTATAGAACGCACCTTTCTATCAGTTTAGTACGTTTAAATTCATATGCAGTACCTACTGAGTAGTAGGCAGTTTCGGACGCAGCCTAAATGTTTGCATTTTTAGTCTGAATTGTATTTCGTAAATATCTATTACCAGTTTATTTTATAATAACATGACAAATGATTGATTTTGATGCACCTAAATGAAAGTTCTGAATGCACTTGGCTGAAAACCGAAATAGAAAATACTCATTTTAGTTGTATTACATAATATAATCATTCTTTTGAGGTGATTTTTAATGCTGGTAATCCACATGCATTTGTAGAGTCTTAAGCAAAAATAAATTGTTAAAGCTTTAGTATAATATAATAAATATATGTGTAATGTATTATGTTTTTATATGCACAATGAAAATGGCAATAGAAGCTGGCATGGCATTGAACAAAAACTAACAAATATGTAATATAACTGAGTTTGTAAGACTTTTTAAATGTTATACTGATTTATTTTGTTAACATTGCAGCATTGCCTATTTCTGCCCCCCCATTCCCCCCCAATACCTTAATAAAAATATACAAAATGTATATATCTCTTCAGAAATGTCATATCACAATATTTAGTTATCACAATACTCCACAACACACATTTACCAGATCACATATTCCCAGTGTAATGCGTTTCAGTCCGTGATCATCTGCACACAAACCCAAAGGTCATTTCTCCATCATGTCTTGCCCTTGCTATGTGTGCGCAAAGAAAACGGAACCTTGTCGCCTTTCATGGGCTGTAAAACAACGTGCCTCTGAAAGTGAATTCAAGGAGCCACATCTCATCCAAAGTCCAGTGTGTGTTTTAGACCTGCAGAACATGTCACTTCAGCATCAATATCACCATAATCATTTATTAATCCTCATCCTTTACGACACGCGAGTGTGAATAGTCGAGCAGGCACCACAGTGTGGAGTTTAACATGAATATAAGGTTTTAATTTGATCCTTTGCTTAGTTTTTAAGGCCTGTTGCTGAAAGATGCATTTAGAACATTTGTATATAATAAATTGTTTCATAGCAAATAATTGCATTTAATTTCTTATAATATGAAGGCCATGCTGTCTATTTGCATTCGGTTATTCAATTTCTGTACCTAAATGCATTTATACTCTTCAGAAAATCATAATACACTTTCAGTTATGCTTATTAACTGTCCTACTTAATCACCTCAGTCAATATAAAATCATCAGTTCTTTCCCAATTAAGCTATTTAGGGAAATTAGATATATTTATTGATTTTATTAAAACATGCATAGCAGATAAACAACATTGCAATCAGTTTTTTCCTGTGTGTGTTTGAGCAATTAATGTTTGTATTAAAGTGTGTTTGCATGCATAGTGGTTGTGTATTAGTGTGTTTGAGCTATTAATGTGTGTTTGTGTAATAAAGTGTGTATGAAAGTGTTTGTGTAAATGTGTTTACACTGTTAATGTGTTTGTGTTCGTATTAGTGTGAGTTTGTGCTACATTAATGGCCGTGTGTGTGTGTGTTCAGATCGCGATATGGGTGCCAGGCATCGTGCTCGCGCTCACGCCATCCAGATCATGAAGGTGCAGGTCATCGCTGCCAACAAATGCCGCAGACCCGCCATCAAGCAGTTCCACGTAAGTGTTTGTGAGAGTGATCTAAAACGGATGTGTGTATGTGTGATGCAGTGTTTAATGTGCGTTTTGTGTTTCTGCAGGACTCCAAGATCAAGTTTCCTCTTCCTCACAGGGTTCTGCGCCGCCAGCACAAGCCCCGCTTCACCACCAAGAGACCAAACACTTTCTTTTAAAGTGTACGTTTGTGCTTTTCACAGTACGGATCAATAAAAAAGACAGAAGTCAACTCTGTGTCATGGTTTGTCATTTTGAGAGATTTGTTAAATGCAAATAGGGAGAGGGAAGTCTGGAGTTCTGCTGCCTTCGTGACCCGGCCTTGGATAAGCGGATGAAAATGACATGACAAAAGGAGAAGATTTGCAGAAGTGTTTCAGGTTGCTTTGAGACTGTCAAAGGTTTAAACTAGTGCTGTCAAATTAATCATGATTTCATACAAAAGAAGTTTATTTACAAAATGTGTTGTTTTTGTAGTTCTATAAACGTCTGTAAATGTATTTTGGATGTTTTAGCTTAAATACAGGATGTGCATCTATAAATACACAGTAAGCAGGCATGTTATGTCAATACAAACTTGTCTTGGATGCGATTTAATCATTTGACAGCACTAGTGTTAGTGAAGTTTCACAAACTCATTTCAAGAGGAGCACATGATATGATTTACTGCAGCTGGTCTTTATCTACATCTATTAGCCAATCAGATTAATCCAAACTCACTATAGAGCCGCGGTTACACTGGGCTTTTCTCCCCATAGACTTCCATTCATACACATGCGAATGTGTCTGACCGGAAACGCCGGGTCTTGCATTTGAGTTTCGCAGGTTGCTGCGGTGCAAAGTGCAAGCTTGGTGAACTCTGACCTGCGAAATCGCATCACTTGACTGCATGAGACCAATCCAGGATCAAAACACGACCTCTCTGAATAGAACTTTAAAACATGGAGCGATCGCTCGCTTTATTAATGTCTAATCATCATGTTTAATCCCGCCCCTTTTCGCAGAGCCATACGACAGAATTTCACAAGCTCAAACTCTAGTGTGACTTCGGCTTTAGTAGCCCAGCTAAAATTACTTCTCTTCGTTTCCTGAAGAATCCCCCCGTCCACCCCATCTCCTCCTTTTTTCCTTTACCACAGGGAGCTCTCGAGGACTACCTGATCTCATATTCCCCTTACATTCTCAGACTACTAGTTAGAAGTCCTGAGCTCAGTTTTCTCCCGAGACAGCATGCCAAACCTGCTATCATTGTCAATATCCAAGTGTGACCTCTTGAAACCATTTAAATCAGGTAAAATAACAAACACCTAGTGTGGATGTACATGAGGATGATGATAAATGCCTGATGATTATTAAAAGAGGATTATTTTGCTTGTTTCAGCTGCTAATGGAGTTGATGCTTTTCGGGGACACACTAGAAGCGATAGCACCTTTATTTTCACTGTAGGTCATATTGTGTGATTAAGCATGGTGAACAATTATATATTACTGTTGGTAAACAAAAAATAATTATTTTTTTAGTGTTTCCAATGACAAAACTTTACCATGTGAAGAGTTTTTCACCACTTCTTAAGCAGTGACAAGTAGAAACTTTCAGAAGCGGAATTAAAGAAAATATAGGCAGTAGTTTTTTTTTTATTATTTAAAAATAGACTAATTCTAGTTCTAGTTCACGCTCTTACACATTAATACACGTTAAACGTTGTTGTCACCCGCCATTAAACCGAATAAGAATAACTTCCGGAAGCATTTTATTAAATAGTAGGCGGGACTAATTCAGAAGCAGTAATGCCATTGGCTGTGAATCTGATTAATATCGACACCTGCGAGCTCGGCGCTGGAAGGTTGTCAGTGTGAAGACACGAGCACGAGGAAAGGCCAGTGGAAAATTGCGGTATTTTTAGGTGATTCTGAGATAAGCATGACTGTTTTATTTACCTTTAACTGAGGCATTTATTTAGTGTTAAATTAAATTTGAGTTTATTTAGTCTTCATCCATCAGTCATTAAACTTATAGCCAGTTAAATCCAGTTACTGTTGTGTTCAAGCGGAACTGAGAATAACTGATTCATTGGCTTTACTAGTTTAAACAGTTATTTGTGCAGGATTTTAACTATTTAGTAATCTTAAAATTTGTTAATTTTTTCCACTGTGTTGTAATAACCCAGTAATCTGGTCTCTGATGTGAAGCGTTTTTTGAACACAGCAGACTCTTAAACCTGATCTTTGATTGAATTAAAAGTATTTATTAGCATTATTTGAGCTTAAACTCATGATTACATGCGTGTGCACACTAAATGGACTGATGCTGAAATCTGTGGCGCCTCCCACTGTTTTCTCTTTCTCAGTTGGACGTCTGGATTCTTGAGCTCCAGGGATGCAGGAGAAGAGTCCTCCTTTCACATTGATTTCTTCATGAGTGATCTCCATTTGCTGCTCCACATGAACTCTTGTACCCGTCTGATAGCGGTGTTAGGCCCATTCTTTGGTATTGAAGCATGTTTCTCAGCCATATTCATTGTGCTCCCATCAGCACTGCTCATGACGTCTTGTAGTCTGCTAATGAGGTGAAGACCAAGTGTTTTATTTGTTTTGACTGAGACATGTGGATTGTGCGGTGTTGGAGGAATCATGGCGTGTGGTTGAGTTGCTCCGGCCCACAGCTTTCAGAAACTGATTGAATGCATTATCTGTAGTTCATGGTGTTTGTGTGAAATATTAAAGTAAGTGTTGTGTTTTTGTCTGCCTGATTTCCAGCTGAACTCTAATTGTGGTCTATTCTACTGAGGGGAAGGATACGTGTACCTGGCTAAGAATGCCTAAACTATTGATTGATTGGTGATTAGCTTGCTGATCACTGAAGATGATTATTATACTCATATTTTATTAATCAATTTTAGCAGCAGTGTTTTTACTGCGCTTTTATTTGTGTGAATGTCATCTGAAGGAACAGAAAAAATGAACTATAGTTTGACAGTATGGAATTTATAATTTATTTTTTGTAGGGAGCCTTCCACTGTACAGTTTTATTTATTTATTATTATTGTTCCTGTAGAATAAGTTGTCATCTATCCATGTTTGATATCTGTCTGTCTATCTACTCATCTAGCTGTCTTTATCTCTGTTATCTATCTGTCTATTTATCTATTTGTGTGTCTGTCTGTCTGTCTGTCTATTTGTCTGTCTGTCTGTCTGTCT
>CAIGQZ010031614.1:3159903-3171479 GCA_903798205.1 Danio tinwini | reverse complement strand
ACTTTTGTAATTGATCTGTTATGAGATTCTATAGTTGTTATGGTAATATGACAACTATTGTAATTGATCTGTTGTGGTGATTCTATAGTTGCTATGGTAACACAACATCTGTAGCAATGTACTGTAAATAAATGACACAATACTGTAGTTTTCCAAAGCTATAAGGTATATTAAACTTCAAAACACCACAGTTTACTGTAGTAAAAACTAAAGTATTATACATACTATAGTATTTATTATAATTTACCAGTTCACTGTATGCTTTTCCTGGACACTGTTCAGTGGGAGGCCTTCCTGAAAACTCACCCTCCGCACAGCTTGTTAACCTTCACACACACACACACACACACACACACACACACACACACACACACACTGGACTATTTTTAAACATCACCTCAAAGGAGAGCGCAGGTCAGCGGCCCCTTTTCCCCCCAATCCTTCCCCATGTGTGTTCCAGAAAAAGTCTTGAGTTGATCACTTTAACAGAGCAGCCATTCAGAGGCAGTTTTCTATTTAAAGAAAGACCCCCAGATCTCCGCAGCGGGACTCCCCTCACTCGTTTGTTTACTCCTGACCTCCCGGGAGGCCAAATATAAGAGTGTGAATTCTTGAAGGGCCCCTAAATTGGATGGAAAGTATCTTGTAAAGAGATGGAACTGTTCAAAGCCTCTCTCTCTCTTCAACTAGTGGGCGGCAAGATTAAATTTTCCTTCAATATGTTTTTTTTTAATTTTTATCTTTATTTTTGGGAAAAACAAATATTCTGGACGATTTATAATGTTTGTTATATATATATATATATATATATATATATATATATGTATATATATATATATATGTATGTATGTATATTGTGTTTATACGCTTTTGTTGACTCTCAACTCATTCTAACATGATGATCAAATATGTAAATTTATTGTCTGGAAGAGGTGGAGCTATAAAGCAAGGGACCGGTGATGTCATCAGAACAGAAGTTGTTTTAGGAGTAGAATTTTTTATTTATTTATTTTTTAATAAGGATCTATTATGCAAAAATGACTTTTATATGCAATTTTAAACCCAGTGTTGTGTGAGTCAGCAGTGTGTGAATATCTCCAGCCTCTAATAATAAACATGAATTAATTCTATTTGTTATAATCAGACTTGATAATGAAACACTTTGATTGACATTCTCCCTTTGTACGTGTCATTAGAGGGGGAAAACCCCACCCACTAGTCCCTATCTCTTCCTCATTAGCATAAACCGCAGCCCTGAGTGAGAAGCAGCCGTCTGTCCATTAGCCATTAGAGTGTTTGAGCTGCTGAAGATAATGTCAGCATAGACTAAGAGGATTATAGATGTGGAGTTTTAGATGAAGCACAAATAAACAGCAACAGGAGCGACATAGACTGACAGAAGCATGAAGCACACTCTCAAACTGAAGGACACATGCATACCTGACCAGCACTGACAACACACACACTGCTGATTTACATCTGTCACTATGCTGATGCACAGCTGTCTGTAGCTCCGCCCTCTTCTGAAAAGAGCACAATCTCATTTGAATTTAAAGCGACAGTCACCAAAATTCCGCAGATTTTCCGCAGATTTTTAGCCCATCATTAATTCTGATTATTTACTTGAGTAAATCTACATTTATTCCGTTTTTAAATGAATTACAGTAATATTATTGACTAATAAGAAGATGTTCATCTGATTTATGTACAGTACAGTTTGTACAGTAATATTTTCTGTCTTTTAGTAGATCTATTATATGAGAGACTCGCTTTGTTTACCAAATAAAGTGAATCTAATTGGATTTGCATTTTAAACATTAAATACAAGTTTAAAAGGTATTATTATTTATTTCACATATTAAGGTTTAGTTATGAGACTCCTAAAATAAATCTGCAGAAATCTGCAGATTTTTACCAAAATTCTCAGCAGAAATAGCAAAAAACGTTCGCAGATTCCATCTGGCCCTGCTTATTGGGTTCTACAGTGTGCATTAAAAATAACTTAATGTTTAGTTGGAACTAACCCTATTCACGCTGCAAAAAATGCTTTTCTTATTAAGTTTTTGTCTTATTTCTAGTCCAAATATCTAAAACTTTTTAAAACATGAAGCATTATCTGATAAGAAAAAAATAGTCTTGTTTTAAGAAATGTGTCAAAATTAAATGAGTTTTTCCTTAAAGCAAGCTAAATAATCTGTCAAAAAGCCAGGCAAAAAAATCTTTTGCAACCCCATTGGCAGATTATTTTTCCATCTAAAAACAAAATTACAGACATGAACATGATAAAAAATAAATCAATGATTAAAACGCTAGCCAGAATAAAAAAATGTGCAATAAAAACAGAAAGTTTTAATCTTTCTCAACCATTCTGCATAAATTCCTTTTGGCACCAGAGACTAGATTTGTTACAAGAGGGTTGCATTAATGCACATAAAACTGCACTTTCAACACAACCGAATACTTCATCTCACAGTCAACTTACCCACCGTTTGTCCCATTTAATTTAGCCGTGGTCACTTTAGACAGCCGTGGGACGCACATTAAACTCGACATGGGCCATTTATCAAGCACCTGCACCACAGAGCGTAAACTTCTGCTCAAGTAATCACCTGCGGTTCAGCAGCAGATCTCACTGGGATATCCAGCAGGAGAAAAAAGAAAAACCTGGAACAGACCCATCGTCCAACCAAAAACCATTTGGCCCCGCAACAAGCCTATTTCCTCTCTCCGCAATTACTGAATTTCGATGACCACTCCGGGTGTTTTGTTTTCGAGGTTCATTATTAAGGTGAAATGCGGTCTCATGTTGGACTTGACTGATGGTGTGTTAGAATAACACACGCTGTGATGGGAATGAAGTAACATTGACGCTCATCTACTGCTGTCACTTTATCTTCATTATATAGTTTAATTGGGCGGCAAAGTGGCTCATTGGTTAGCACTGTGGCCTCACGGCAAAAAGGTCACTGGTTCGAGTCCCGGCTGGGTCAGTTGATGTTTCTGTGTGGAGTTTGCATGTTCTCCCTGTGTTGGCGTGAGTTTCCTCTGGGTACTCCGGTTTCCCCCACAGTCCAAACACATGCGCTATAGGGGAATTGATCAACTAAACTGGCCGTAGTGTATGAGTGTGTGTGTGTGTGTGTGTGTGTGTGTGTGTGTGTGTGTGTGCATGAGTGAGTATGGGTGTTTCCCAGTACTGGGTTGCAGTTGGAAGGGCATCCGCTGTGTAAAACAAATGCTGCATTAGTTGGCAGTTCATTCCGCTGTGGCGACCCCTGAAGAAAAAGGTACTGATCGTGTAAAGTTTATTTATAAACTAATTTGGAGAGGATCACGTGCTTATGATTGCTTGAGGCTGGTCCCGCATTATTCAATTGATGATTCACCAATCAGACAACTCCTAGGTCGCAATAAATACCCTAGCTTCCATATAGCAGCCATCTTCGTTTTGAAGAATCCCCCCTTCCACCCCTACTCCTCCTTCTTTCCTAGATGGGTGGCACGGTGGCCTAGTGGTTAGCACTGTTGCCTCACAGCAAGAACGTCACTGGTTGTAATCCTTACCAAGCCAGCCAACGTCTCTGTGTGGAGTGTACACGTTCTCCCTGTGCTCTCCTGGGTTTCCCCCGGGTTTCCCGGTTTCCTCTCACTGTCCAAAAACATGCAACTTAAGTTAATTGACTTATCCAAATCGGCACCATAGACATGCTCCGATTAAGTAGTTATCTCTTAAGAGCAATCACTATCTGTTCATTGTCTACTACAGCAGGGGAGTTCTCCAGATCTACCTGGAGGGAGGGAGCCCCGGGCTCGAGGATCTTATGAGCTCAGGGCTCTCTCCTGGGACAGCATCCCAAACAAGCTTTATAATCAATCATCAGCTAAGTGTGAACTCTTGAAATATTGTTTCATCGTGTAGATTGTTTTAGATGTTTGCCCTTTGTTAATGTACAATATTGCAAAATGCTTAAAGTTGGACCATTTTATTCTGTTACTAATTGTCGTTTAACTTATTGATAAACCAGTAACAGAGTTGACATTTTCCATCACTTTATGCTTTAGCTGCACTGTAAAATATTTAACCTTAAATTAATAATAATATTTGCATCACTTTCACAGTAAGATACTGTATGTAAATTCACAGTACATTACTGTGAGGTACTTCATAATAACAATAATTCTGTAAATATTTCTAAATATCAAAAACATGCCTGTACCAGCATAAGCATTAATGTGTACAAATTTTTATGCTAACAAAAATATTAATAGTCTATTAAATATGCAAAAGATATAGCCATTTTTACAGTAATTTGTTGCAATCATGATGCCTGCCTTAATTTCACAATAAAGTCTGAATACGTAAAATTTACCAGTTAAATCCTGTAAAGTGACACTAATGTAATTTATTGTGAAAAATTACAGTAATATGTTGTGAAGTTCTGGGAATTTATTACAGTGTACAGTTGCTAACCTTAAAGCTGACTCCACATGACGTGTCTAAAACACAATTTCATGTATTTTCATCATATTATTGTTTTTAAAAAGTGAACTGACTGAAATATTTCAGTAACAAAGTTCGACACACCATTAATCTCACAGCGTCATAAGATGTTAATATTGGGTTAGATTTAGGTCTTGACATCAAGTGACCAAAATTTAATGTCTAGCCAGCATCTAAGGGCAATGTGTTTTTTGATGTCTAATAATGATGTCAAATGATGTTGAAATTTGGTTGATTTTAGGTTGTGTTGGAAAGTGACCAAAATCCAACGTCGAGCTAATACCAATATCATGTTGACGTCAAATACTGACATTTATTTATCAGGTATGGCAACCAAATTCCAACATCTGATAGACGTTGTAGTGGTAACGTCCACACAATGTCAAGTTGTAACATCATTAGATGGTGATATTTGGTTGATTTTAGGATGAACTTTGGACATTGACATCGGCCTGATGTTCTGACGTCAACCCGATTTTTATTTCCAAACAAAATGCAACTTCCCTTGATGTGAGGGTACAATGTCAATCTGACGTCATGTTGATGTCCTGTGCCTGCTGGGAAGTCACATAGTTTTCCTATCAGTGCTTTACAGATTGTTCTGCCTTTTTATAATCGGTGTAACAGAGTTGACGAAAGACAAAATGTGTTATTTAATAACTGAAATGACAAATAATGCTGAAAATAGATGTTTAAATGTTCAAATCTATATTTAACTGAGAGTACAAACACAAAATAGATGAAAAGTAGACTTAATTATTTGATCATAATTGAATGGTGAATCAACATAGGTATAGAGGAGTCTTTAAGTTCATATTTTCAAGACAAAATGTCCCTAAATACACATACAAGCATTATTTTTATTATCAATAACTAGGCCCACAGGGAATCTGCATGTGCAGAAATCCACAGATTTTTAGCCTGTCATTGAGTCTATTTATTTACTTGTGTACATTTATATTTATTCAGTTTTTAAATTAATTTCAGTAATGTTATTGACTAACATGAAAATGTTCATATGATTTATTTACAGTACACTTTGTAAAGTCATATTTTCTGACTTTTAGTAGAGGTATTATATGAGAGACTTGCTTTGTTTACCAAATAAGTGGATCTAATTGGATTTCCATTGTAAACGTTAAATAAAAGTTAAAAAGGAATTATTATTTTATTTCATATACTTCCTTTTTTAGTTATAATACTTGCAAAATCATAAATCTGCAGATTTTTTAGAAAATTATCAGCAGAAATAGCAAAAAATGTCTGCAGATATAGTCTGGCCTTAGTGATAACTTATAATTTGTGTCATTATTCAAAACTTATTATAATGAAATTTAATTTCATTAAAGATTTCGTTTTTTAAAAGTAATAGTTCTAATAATTCTAGTAGATGCAAAATGTACCTGCAATTCTAGAGTCACCACCATAGCCAGCCCTCCCTATAAGCAAACTAAACAGCTGCTTAGGGCCCCGCTGCCACTAGGGGGCCCCCACAATCCGCTAGTGGTGTGAGCCGTTTCCTTGCTAAAATCATTTTTATTAGCATTTCACTAATTATCTTCACTGACAGTGCTTCATTACTTAAATCTTTATACATTTTAAATTAAAAAAAAATTAAAAGCCCAATTTTAATAAAGTTGAAAAATTTTCAACTGTTTTGTTTTCGTGTGAAGGTCATGTGATCAACAGGAAGCTCGCAGCAACTCATTTCTCACGTGTTCTGTTCTCGCAGTTCAAGTTTGCTCTTTCAAAGTAAGCTGCGAGAGGTCAAACACAGGAAAGCGAATCCGTGCACAGACACAGCCACCGTGGCCTTTGCTTCATTGCCTGCCCTAATATATAGCTGATTTATTTTGTAAATTGGACCGCGAATATGAAATAAAACGAACGTTATTCTTCAGGTGTAGAAGAACTGCAGAATAGACCAGCACAAAATCATTTTTGGCTTTTAAGTGATAATGATGACGTTAAAGTCGTCTATTCATATGAAATATTGAATTTTTTTCCTGGTTTTACAGGCCCCTTATTTTAGTCTATAACGTATTTTACTAAAATGCATTACCGAAGTGTCTTTCACTGACATATTCTGCACACTGATAATATTTTTCCTGAGACTTGTTTGTAAAGATTATGTCCTAAATGAATTATTCATACTTTAATATAAGCTCCAAACCCTGCATCAAATGTAAGGAACAGGGAAGAAGACTGAATAAGGGAATAACAAAGTTTGGGTTTGGGTTTTTGCATTAACCCAGTATTTGTTCCCTCCCTTTTTCTTATGTTTTTTTACATGAATATATTTCATATTGGGCGACGCAGTGGTGCAGAAGGTAGTGCTGTCGCCTCACAGCAAGAAGGTCGCTGGGTCGCAGGTTCGAGCCTCGGCTGGGTCAGTTGGCATTTCTGTGTGGAGTTTGCATGTTCTCCCGGTGCCCCGGTTTCTCCCACAGTTCACAGCTAAACTGTCCATAGTGTATGAGTGTGAATGAGTGTGTGTGAATGTTTACCAGAGATATGTTGCAGCTGCGTAAAAACACATGCTGGATAAGTTGGCGGTTCATTCCGCTGTGGCGACCCCAGATTAATAAAGGAACTAAGCCGAAAAGAAAATGAATGAATGTTTCATATTTACATTATTTGCTTATTGATTTATTATTTATGGATCAATCTTTGCAATAATATTAATTGTTTTGTCGTTGTTTGTATTTTTTTTTGAGTTTTTAATTAGTCTAGAGTGTATATTTTATTACTACATAATGCATTTCATTAATTATTGTTCAGTGTCATTTTATTGCAGGGTTTTTGCTTAAAAACTCAACCTAGAATCTTTTATAGAATCTTCAATCTGTTTGCCAAATTAATAGAGTATGTTTTAAACACTCCAGAAGGACACACAGTAGGATTCACTGGTCCCTTATTAAAGATAGTTTCATTCTTCATTGTTGAAGCTGCTAGTTGACAAAGACAGTGCTGTTTTAAAATGTCCAAGTCATTCAGTGAGTTATTAAGTAGAAGAAATCAGACTTTACTTTTCTGTTTCATTGATTGTATTTAATAAGCAATAAAGTCATTGTGGGCTGGTTTGCAATGGCAATATTCACTATATAGAGCAAGGTAGGGCCCCAAAATTATTCGGCTTAGAGCCCCCAAATGTACAGGACCGGCCCTGGTCACCACACACCTTTTAGACCAGATAATAGATGGTCTCATTTGACTTGGCAGTCATGTAGAACATGCTAACAGGACATGATAAACACTCAGCAATCGCATTACAAGCTCCCGGAGCACTCTTGCATCATGCCTCTTGTAATGGTAAATCAAGCCTCATTTACTTCATGAACATTTTCTTCACAACAAATGAGAGCAGGCGAGATGTGCACTAATTTATTGACTGAAGAAGACTGAACGGCTGTGTGTGTGAACTCAGCATAAGCTAAAGATCTGCAGTCTTGGGTGGCAGTGAAAATCTGCAAGTAATTAAAAGACTTCAGATTCTTTCTTGATTAGATGTACGTTCGTTCCCCTGGGTAAAGGAAGGCCATTTATGAAGTACAGTTACTGCTTTAAAAAAAAAGCACAAAGTCATAATGTACCATTTTCTAATAGGTTGTAATGAAATGCCTTTACAGTAGGTCCGTGTGTGGTTTACTGAGCCTAAGTGTGTGGATGGTTTTATGATGTTGTTTTGCTAAGTATTTTGATAATTTCCTGTTATCGTCACCCGTCAGTTTCATTGGCTCGAGCGTGAAGAAAGTAGATTAAACCACACGCTTGAAATATTTTTGGCACCAAGTTTATTGTGCCTGTTTAAAGGAGACCGGTTGCAATAATTTACACAACTGCGTGTAATAAAAGTTGTGCCGGTGCCAGAAATGAATCACCAAGAGTTGAATAGACTGTAAAGCTCTTATATGAGGCCAGAGCAGATCTGTGACACTTACAGTGTGGAAAAAGCACAGTTTACAGAGGAAGGTACAGATATTTCTGTCATCAGTGGTTTAAATGTTGTTACCTCTGAAGATTTTTGGTGATTTGGGTTTGTGAACAACTCACAAAGGCACAGCAATTATGATCTTTAACAGAGACTTTGTTACAATACAAAAAATTTATACTTTTTCCAGTGCTGGGTTGCAGCTGGAAGGGCATCTGCTGTGTAAAAGATATGCTAGAATAGTTAGCGGTTCATTCCGCTGTGGTGAATCCTGATAAATAAAAGACTAAGCCGATTGAAAATGAATGAATGAATGTAAAACATAAGGAAACAACTAAAAAGGATGTTGGTAAACACTACGAAAACTATGAAAGGACAGCATCATACTGTCTTAAGGCTGATTTATACCTCTGCTCCGTCACAGCCTACGCACCTCTCAATAAAATGTAACTACATGTCGTAGCGACGCGTAGTGCAAGCTCTGTGATTGGTCGGCTTGGCATCGCTGACAAGTGTGGGCGGAGGTGAGAGCCGCGTGAGCCCGATGGAGCGTCTGTCTACAAGTGTGGAGTCTCATGAGGGAGCTCCAGATGGAGACTGTTGTTTTGTGTTTGCCTTATGATTAAAGTTGTTGCACGTCCGTCGGTTCCCGCCTCAAAATGAGCGAGTTTGAGCAACGTGTACATTAATGTACATTAATGTCTTAACTGTTGCCTGCCTGACCATTCTATGTTTGATAAACTGCGTGTGGATCCTCAACTCCATTGTCCAGCATCCCATTGTTACAGAAGACTCAGCGCAGAAGTGTGTGTGTGCGTGCTGTGTAAATAGTCCTTGTAATCAGTCTATAATGATCTTCCGGCTGTATGTAATCAGTAGGAAACAGGAACCGGTGTGTGTGTGTGGTGCATGCTGGGAATTGTAGTTCATATCAGTGGCATATGTTCTCCAGCGATCTGCACATGACAACGACAATGAATGGATTATTCAGTATCTTATGTTTGATATGGTTGTGTTGGCATTACTGGAATTGCGCTTGGATGCTTCTGATTGGTATGGAGTACCACAAGGCTCAGTACTATGACTGTTGCTTAAAGTGGTTGTTTTTGTGCTTAACTTCAGACATTGATAATTAATTTGGCTGCATTAATGTTGATCTCTGACATGATCTGCAAATAGTAAGGAATAGGAAATGACAGTCCTTTTAATTATTGGAAAATAATGCACATGCTACCATTCAGATGTTGTATGTTGAGAGTTTATTAGTCAGTTTATTTTGTCCTCCTCAATCGTCTCCTGTGTGTAGCACTAGTGTCCTCCACATCTCCTCCTCCTCCTCCTCCTGCTGTTGTGTTTTGATGTGATTTTTGACTGTAACTCTAATCATTCAGCGGAGTGATATGGAGCTGTAATGCGCTCTAAACCTGCCGGAACTACTTTAGCTGTGTGTTTATCTGACAATAAACCAAATAATGACCGTCAGTCAATCAGAATCAAGTATTCAGCAGCACTTTAGTATAACGTGCTATGAAATTGTCTTTTGATAAATGCACATTTCTGTTTTCACATAAACAGAGAGTTTGACTTCATGGTGAAGTGGCTTAGAGGTGGTAAGGTTTAAGGCTGTTAAATAAACGTTAGCTAGGTTGATATCCCCTAAGAATGACGTATGAAATTGTTTTGGATGTCTACTCTGGATCAATTGACCATTTAGGGTTTCAGAAGTGGTCATAGTTAGTAAACTCAGAGCGCAGTGAATGGGAGAGTACAACAAATCATTATTCTACAATCCTATTTGCTGAAATAACTAAAGAAAAACTTTACGATGGTGTTATCAAGACTTTCAGAAATAGGAAAACAACAGTGTGAGACTGATAACGGCAGCCAGAAGAGAGAATAATATCAGATTTACTGTCCTGCACCCAATTTGTTTATTGTAATTAAATGCAAAGATGATGTAATATATACAGAAACACATGTTCGTACTTAAAAAAAAAAAAATATTAATATATTTAGGATTAAAAACGGAAGGATTTAAGATGCTGATGACCATTAAACGCGTGATAACAGTCTTGTGAAAAGGGTTCATTGAATTTGTCACATCTAGCATTCATAAATTAGTATTAGATGTTCAACGGACAGACTGTGTGGTGGCGTATGTGACTTTGAGGCTATTTATGGTTCATTGTTAAACAATTTCCATTGACAACACGTCCGATCTCAGCCACAAGGCTCCCAAAAAAACCACAAGCCCAAACACACTTAGCTTCGGGCCGGGCCACAAAGGCCTGCTGTTCACCTCCGCTCTGACCAACACACACCCGGCATGTTTAGAAAACAGCAGTGCGGTCCAAAACACACAACCCATTTCACCGCTGAAATAAATCTCAATTTCCTTCAGCCTTTCTCTTCGTTTTTGCAGTTATGTCATGAATTAGCCACTGGGTTGACTGCCGAAACCACCCACCAATTCTCTCTGCGATGGAGGCATCGAATGAAGATACCGTCGTCCAGTGGTTTGTGTTGCTTTTCGTCTGAACTCGTCCTGGTAGCAGGAAGGAAACTGCTTCATCGAGCGTTATTTCTAAGCCATGTCAGATTTAATGGAGCTGTCAGGAGAAGCTGAAGTGTGTTGCCAGTCATTTTCCAAATAATTACCCTTTCTAACAGAGGCCTGATTGTGTTGGGAGGTCCAAACAGCGAACGCACGTCTGCGAGAGCCAGAACGTCTGTGATTCACGCCGGCTGTGTGGCCCATGGCTGGCTGGGAAAAACTGCCATCATTTTGGGTTTATCAGGATGCCTTTATTTGGACCCCATTGGGAAGAGCAGACGAGTCCGTTAGTCACTGGATGTGCATCACTGCTGAGTAACACTGAGGGTGGAGAGCGGAGCATGAGGTCAGCCTGAAAAAACAAAACAAAAAAAAAAACTTGTCTCTCTGGGTTATTCAGGACGCTTTCAGGTCAAAATGAAAGTGCTCTACAGATATTTTCAACATTTTTCCTGTTGAATTGTCTGTACACTTTTCTGCATTTAAAATAGGCTTGTTTGTAATGGCTCATTATGTTTACCTGATTGAAATCACTGTTTTATAGTTTGGTGAATTTATTAGTACAAAATAATAGAATCCCACTATTCACA
>CAIGQZ010031614.1:3142345-3159893 GCA_903798205.1 Danio tinwini | reverse complement strand
TTTTTGCGTATATAAGAAACAATAATTGGGGTTTGTTTAGTTGTACGATTCAGATGACAAATCCACTAGAGGGCGCTGTATACATTTTTGCGCATTTAAGAAACAATAATTGGGGTACGTTTAGTTGTACGATTCAGATGACAAATCCATCAGAAGGCGGTCTATACATTTTTGCGCATACGAGAAACGATAATTGGGGTGTGTTAAGTTGTACGATTCAGATGACAAATCCACTAGAGGGCGCACCTTACATTTTTGTGCATACAAGACACGATAATTGGGGTACGTTTAGTTGTACGACTCAGATGACAAATCCACTAGAGGGCGCTGTATACATTTTTGTGCTTATAAGAAACGATAATTGGGGTACTTTTAGTTGTACAATTCAGATGACAAATCCACTAGAGGGTGCTGTATACATTTTTGTGCATACGAGAAACGATAATTGGGGTACGTTTAGTTGTACGATTTAGATGACAAATCCATCAGAGGGCAGTGTATACATTTTTGCATATATAAGAAACAATAATTGGGGTATATTTAGTCGTACGATTCAGATGACAAATCCACTAGAGGGCGATGTATACATTATTGCAGATCTGAAATACATTACTTAGGCTATGTTTTGTTGTACAATTCAGACTAGAGGGCACTGTCTACATTTTTGCGAATTCGAAATAAAATACTTGGAGTCCTTTTAGTCGTGCATCACAGATCGAAAAATGAGTATAGGGTACAGTGTACATTGCAGATTTGAAATAATTCACATAGGGAATGTTTTGTTGTATTTTTCAGATGACTACCACTAGAGGGTGATGTCTGCATTTTTGCAAATCTGAAAAAATATTCTATAGTGTTCGTTTAATTGTACGTCAGAGAATTTTTGTTGTATTTTTGTTGCAAAATTACTTTGTTGTACATTTCAGATAAAAAAAATCCACTGGAGGGCGCTGTCTGCATTTTTTTGCATCTGAAAAAGTTACTTAGGGTATGTTTTGTTCTATGGTTGATGACAAATTCACTCGAGAGTGTTGTCTACATTATTCCTAAACTGAAATACCTTAGTTAGGGCATGTTTTGTTGTAGGATTTAGATGACAAATCCACTAGAGGGTGCTGTTTACAATATTGCGAATTTGAAATGAATCACTTAGTGTGTTTTTGTTGTAATTTGCAGATGACAAATCCACTAGAGGGCACTGTCTACATTATTGAGGATCTGAATTATTTTACTTAGACAATTTTTGTTGTATTTTCCGATGATAAATCCACTAGAGGGTGCTGTCTACATTTTTTTTTGAATCTGAAATATGTTACTTGGGGTGTGATTGTTTGTATGCTTAAGATGACCAATCCACTAGAGGGCAAAAAAAGTACTTAAGGATTGTTTAATTGTACATTACAGATGACAAATCCTCTAGAGGGTGCTGTCTACATTAGCGCAAATCTGAAATTTAGTATTTAGGGTATGTTTAGTTGTTTGTCACAGATGAAAGATCCACTAGAGGGCGCTATATACATTATTGTGGATTTGAAATATGTTCTTTTTAAGCTCAAATATAATTAACTTGATGTTTTCAGTCAGTTTTTAACTCAAAAAATTAAAGCAGCAATTAATTTTTTTACATTGTATGATAAAAATACCTTCGGGCTGCATGTCACTCATTTCGTGAGTGTGTGTCTGTGTGCATATGGAGAGCCCTGCATGAGTGTATTAATGTGTGTGGTCAGGTCTGGTGGTCTGAAAGTGGAGGTCGTCTATGTTATTGGTGTCCTGTCATGGCTAGACAGACAGCTTGTTCAGACGTCCAGTCTCCAGTGTTTGTGCAAAAAAAATCCCAGCATGGCAGACCCAAAATAATCAGGCTGTAAATATTTGTACAAGTTAGAGCAACATAATCACTCAGGGCTCTTACCTGCCGTTGGTCGGGGCTTTATATTTCCTGTTCTAATCATCCTTCATGGACGGCTAGTGACACACACACACCACAGCTCTCGGCTTTGACCACTTCAACATACTCAGCCAGTGCCTTCAAATCCGGAGCTTAACAAATTCGGCTGAGAGCGGGGACTAAATAAGCAAACTGTTTCTCAAGCCGAACCATTCATAACATAGCACAGGACTCCTGCAATCAGCGCTGGGTAAACTAGTGCCCATGTCAGACCGCCAACAATACACGCACTGACACTTTGATGCATATTCAACACACAAAAATGCTGAGATTTGGTTGAAAACTGATGTCATATTCATTTTTTCCACCTAAAACATTTTGCTTATTTATTTATTGGTTTATTTGGCAGGGACAGTGTACATTAGTCAACATTGCTGCAGATGCAGAATTAGACATAAGGCTATTTTTTACAACATACAACATGTTTATTTACAACAGAACATTTTACATTATTTAGCAATATTCAACATGAAGTAATAAACAAATACAAAATTTAGAAATAAATAAAAAACAATATATTCTGTACCAGATTTAATGCATTCAACTGCTGTTAACATCAATGCATTAATCAATCCATTTCTTCACATTTTAGAAAAAAATGCCTACATAGAAATAAGTCTCAAAATAAATGTGAATTCTTCCATATTGCTTACAGTGAGGGAAATTAGCATTAAACACAGCAACATCTTTCTCAGAAAACACATTTCTAAAGGTGCCATTGACTTGAATGTTTCACCGGATGTTGATAACAACCATGGAAATCCATAAATACAGAGAAAACAAATATAATTAGTTTACAAATTAAGTAATAACATGAAATGATGCAGGGAAAAATATTGAACACATGAAAAAAGTAAGGTGTAGTTTGGCAGTGAAAGCTCAGACAGCAGCTGAAATCTCTCAGTAGTTCTTCAGCAAGCCTCTGCCCTTCCCCAATGTAAATGAATATCAGCTGCTTCAGTCCAACATCTACATTAGCAGGAGGATGAAGATGAAACCAGAGTGGACATTTCAGCAAGACAATAATCTAAAAGGAGACAAGGAAACTCTTAAAATGCTTTCAGAGAAAGACAATCAAGTTGTAGAATGGCCCAGCCAATCACCTAGCCCCAATCCAATACAAAATAAAGCTCAGATTTGATAGACGAGACCCACATAACCATCAGGATTTTGATCCTCTGTTGAAGTCTTTGAGAAACTCACACCTAAACAATGCATGTGACTTCATTCTCCATATGAGTGGCGTCTTTACACTGCCATCTTAGGCTATATTTTATCTGTTGTCTCACACTAAAAACAGTACAAAAAGTATACATCGAACAAAGCAACTGTAAAAGAGCACTAAAATTAACATACAAATCCTGATAAATATAGTGTATATAGACAAAACAAACTATAATACCAGCATTATGTAAGAGAGACCAGAGTTGTTAAAACATTTAAATATTTTATTGTGCTTCAGTGCTGTTTAATGATTAACTAATCACATTCAGGATGAAAGTTTGTATTTATTTAATATGCGTGTACTGTCTGTATGAATTTATATATATATACCGCCAAGCTAAAAATGATTCATACCTCTTGCAAATTCTGACTTAAAGTTTCTTTTTTTCAACCAGCAAGTTTTGTTTTTGACTGGAAATAACACAAATAAAATATCTCCCAAAAGATAATAAGATGATGTCCAAGAGGCACCAGGGTGGAAAGCCGATATTACTCAGCTTTTATTTACATTTGAACCAAAAAAGTCCGAATTTGCCAGGCGTGTCAATAATTTCGGGCTTGACTGTAAATACAGACATAAACATGTAAATACAGCTATAGATATACATATAAAATGCACTATATACATCTAAACAGTGTCTTTGTATGAGTGGAATTGACTCCAGTCTGTTATATTATGTGCAGGATCTTCTGATAATTCAATACCCCGTCATCTGTTTTTTCATTACATAATTACATCATGCAAATAACCCCAAAACTAATCTGCAAACATCCTCACACTCACCATACAATAAGTACATTTGGTTAATTTCTAATACTCAGTAGTTAAACAAACTGTCAAACGTAACAATTAAAGACATCTTAAAATAAAGGGTAACTCAATGATTAATCAATTTGTTAATCAAATCTAGTAAAGTGAGACCCAAAAATTCCACCACAGGGGGCAGTGTGAAACTTTAGCAGGATTTGTAAAAGTTTGATCAGATCCACATCGGTCAGAAACGCTGCAGTGAAATGTTGTCCCATAAAAATAGGTCAAAGAATTCCTTTCCCATGCAGCACTTACTTATGAGCGCCTCAAACTACTGTTCAGTCTGAAAAATGCTGAGATTCAGATCAACTATGGACACATCGCTTATTTTTTACATTTAATTTAAATTGCATTTTTTAACCAAACCGTTTGACCCAGCGCTGGGTTATAACAACCCAACATGTTTAGGCTGTTTGTTTTCAGGGAAAGGAAAAAATGGAGAAACTGAAGACAAGAGAAAATAAGGTGTTTAGGAGTGAGATGAGGATTAATTAGTGTGTGTGTGTGTGTGTGTGTGTGTGTGTGTGTGTGTGTGTGTGTGTGTGTGTGTGTGTGTGTGTGTGCGTGCGTGTGGAGAGGGCAGTGGGCAGTGTTTGTGGATTGCGCTGATATAACTGACTTACGGATGGACTCATATAATGCCTTTGGAAAAGTTTTGTTCAGTCCAGGTTTGGAAAAAATGTATTAAAGCCCATCAAGTGTGGGTTATTTTAAGTAATGAACAATCAAATGTAATAATCCGGCTTGCAGATGTAAACTCTGAGGGTCTCCTGGGGTCGTGGTTTTCTTTGGCAGGTAAGGCATTGTGCCTTTCCTCATAATGAGAAATAGACAACCTGGTAAAACCACAACTTTCCAGAAACCAGAAGAAGTGCAGAAGTGTTGCTGCTTAATGCAGTGATTGGCTTATTGTTTTATGAACGTCCTTTTGTTTTTAAAAGGGTCATGACGAACATCATTCATGATGAATTTTCATGTAGGTGCATTTATGTTTTCAAGACATAAACATCATTATTTATTATATTTATAACTATTTCCTGAGCCGTTTTTGACTTATCAGAGCGCTCTGTTTGAGTGGGCGTGGCCAGTTGTAGACTCAGAAGTAAACGCCCACTGCTCTGATTGGCTGACTGTTTTGCATATTAACAGCGCTAAACAGGCAGTGCTGTAAAAGTGGTCATGGCTCTTATCCCTTATGGTGGCAGGGCTTATCCACTCTATGACATCATAAAGCAGAAGATTCCTGAAGCTGTGGTTTAGTCGGACTGTCTTCAACATAAGTTGATTTTAGAGGAACCACAAAGTGTTGAGCTCTGAAACTCACAGCAGGACTTTATAGCACTAACACCTCTAAAATCTCAAAAGATGAAATAGATTTTGATTTGTCAAGTCATGACTGCTTTAAAACTGTTAATCCAATTATTAATATGGTGACCTTTTAATTTGGTGCTAAATAAATGAGGTGATTTTGCATTTAAACTCAAGCAGGTCTCAGTTTCCGCTGCTAAATTAAGTAAATGCCTGCTGTGGAAAAACAAAACACTGATGTAAGGCTTGAATATTTGTTTTTTGGACTTGCACTGGGGACTTGGTTAATTAGCTGTGGGTGTTTTCATTTGTGTAAATCTTTCCTCACGTTTGGTTTCGAGTGTGTGGATGAATGAGCTCAGACTTCAGGCTCAGCAGTAATATCACATATACAGTGCTCAGCATTAATGAGTACACCCCCCTTTTGGGAATTAATAGTTTTCTCTGTTTCTCTGTGAATATAGAGAATATATTTTGTTAATATATGTTATATTCATTAAAATAAGAGATTGGTCACCGAACCTCTTTAGGAAGGTGTGTAATTTTTGGACTGTGACATGTCGTATTTTGGGCGCAGTGAATCGGCCCTCCCTGACTCTAGATCAGGGAATTGGAGCTCTGGAGCGCAGTAAATGGGCCACCATTGACTCAGGATCAGGAGTTTTGGGTTCCATAGTGCTGTAAATCGGCCCCTGCTGACTCTGGATCAGGGGTCTTGGGCTCCAGAGCGCAGTGAATTAGCCCTCACTGACTCTGGATCAGGAATTTTTGGCTCCGGAGCACAGTGAATGGGCTCCCGCTGGATAAGCGGTTTTGGGTTCCAGAGTGCAGTGAATTGGCCCCTGCTGACTCTGGATCAGGTATTTTTGGCTCCGGAATGCAGTGAATCGTCCCTACTGACTCAGATTAGGTATTTTGGGCTCTGGAGCACAGTGAATCGGCCCCTGCTGACTCTAAATCTGGTATTTTGGACTCTGGAGCGCAGTGAATCAGCCCTCACTGACTCTGAATCAGGGATTTT
Organism: Danio tinwini; assembly: GCA_903798205.1. Taxonomy (NCBI): domain Eukaryota; kingdom Metazoa; phylum Chordata; class Actinopteri; order Cypriniformes; family Danionidae; genus Danio; species Danio tinwini. Next base: position 3,153,578 of record CAIGQZ010031614.1, on the reverse strand, counting down.
GGGCCCTGGAGTGCAGTGATTTGGCCCCAGCTGACTCTGGATCAGGGGTTTTGGGCTCCAGATTGCAGTGAATGAGCCCCTGCTGCCTCCGGATCAGGTATTTTGGGCTCCAGAGCACATGGAATGGGCCCCTGCTGACTCTGGAAAAGATGTTTTGATCTCCGGAGCACATGGAATGGGCCCCTGCTGACTCTGAATCAGGTATTTTGGGCTCCGGAGCGCATGGAATGGGTCCCCGCTGACTCTGGATCAGTGTGTTGATGGATGTGGACCACACAGGACCCCGGCTCTCAGTCTGTGTCGCTGCTATTTCCTCTTGTAAATATTTTGTGCTGTTTGTGTCTGCCAAGCTGTCAGAGACTGTGTGTGTGTGTGTGTATTTGTCTGTCTGTGTATGTGTGTTTGTGTGTTTGTGTGTGTGTGTGTGTGTGTGTGTGTGTGTGTGTGTGTGTGAGTGAGTGAGCGTGTGTCTGTACATCTATTTGTGTGTGAGAGAGTGTGTGTGTGTGTGTATATGACTGTATGAGTGCATGTTTAAGTGTGTGTAAATGTGTGTGTGTATGTGTGTGTAAATGTGTATATAATTGTGTGTGTGTAAGTGTGAGTGTGTGTGTGTATAAGTGTGTGTAAATGTGTATATAATTGTGTGTGTGTAAGTGTGAGTGTGTGTGTGTTATAGCCAGAGGAGCTTCTTTAATGAAAGCTTGTGGTTTATTTTCTGCTTTGATGTTGTTTAAAGCTGTTTCAGATCTACTGTAGAGCAGGAATGCTGGAGTTGTTTCTGACTTTATGAGAATCATTTCTTTCCTGTAACTAGCAGAATATGATGCACAACAATAGACTGATCACTGAGATCTGCACAGCTGACGTATCATTAAAGGGATAGTTCACACAAAAATCACTATTTACTCACTATTTACCATCTTGTTTTTCCTTTTGACATTATTATTCTGCTTCCCCCATTGGCAGGTCATTTTACTTGTTGAAAACTCTTCATTTTGACTCATTCGTTCTGAAAACAAGACAATATATTTTGCATGTCTATAAAATGCTTCTTGATTTAAGAAGTTTTAGATATTTGGACTAGAAACAAGGCAAGAATTTATGTTTTGCAATGAATCAATGCTGAGTTCCCTGAAAATCATCACTAGTATAAAATAATATCGCAAAATTAATTTCAGACCCCGATAATTGGTCATTTTGTATGCAAATCTGCAATATATTGGGTCATATAGTAGTGTTGGAGGAAATACAGCCCCTTATTGAGCAGGTGTGCTAATATTAGTAGCTGTGAGTTGTCTTGCACCTTAACAGAAGATTAGTGAGTCTTCCCGGCGTTTAATCGTTCGAAAACAACGAATCATTTGTGGTCAGCGTTTCCAGCGTTTGGGTACAGCTGTGTGTGTTCACGAAGCTACAAAATCATCAGGCGTCCGCGCTGGAGAGATTTATGCTGTGTGAAGTCACTCTGCGTAACTACCTTACTGAAAGTGAAAATGAATCATTACCTGTGAGCAAACAGACCAACACAGAGCTCATAAAAGCAGACCTTCAGCTTGATCTGAACGCAGAATAATCCGGCTTACATCTGCAAGCCGGATTATTACATTTGATTTTATTACTTAAAAAACAGCAGCTCTCTAAAAGCTAAAACTAACTAATGGGTCAATTATGGACAAACTCAATCATTGGGTTAAAAACTGTAGTAGTAGGTGTAGTAGTTAAGTAAAATAATTTTGAGTCACAGTGGTGTTTCTGCTTGACTAGAAATCTTCTACTCAAGCATTTTAATAACTAACGTTAACAAATATGGACAAACCCAACCGTTGACGAACACAGAGCTCATAAATGAGACCTTCAGCTTGATCTAAACGCAGATTATCTGGAAAACAGCAGCTCTCTTAGATGCAAAAAAAACCTGGGTTGTTTTAACTAATGGGTCAAATATGATAAACCTAACCGCTGGGTTAAAAGGTATCATTTAAATTTAGTCCAAAAAAATGCAATGTCAATGTTGAGTTTGTCAATATTTGACCCACCATTTTGTTACAACAACCCAGCATTTTTAGTGTGTTGGGTAAGTTACTTAACAAAACATTTCTTTTTGGCTTAGTCCCTTTATTAATCCGGGGTCGCCACAGCAGAATGAACCACCAACTTATCCAGCACATGTTTTACGCAGCAGATGCCCTTCCAGCTGCAACCCATCTCTGGGAAACATCCATACACACTCATTCACACTCATACACTACAGACAATTTAGCTTATTCAATTCCTCTATAGCGCATGCCTTTGGACCTGGCGGTGGGGTGGGGGGTGGGGGTGCTACCCACTTAACAAAACAAATCAAGTTAATTACTAATTACATCATTAAAATTTAATTGAAAAGTAATTTAATTACCGAATATGGGAGTAAATTAGTTGGGTCAGTACTGCTTAATTTTTACACGGACAATATAATAACATCATTTTATAAATTATAAATCTTTAAATTATAAATTAGATAAGAAATTATAAATTAGAAATCTTCTACTCAAGCATTTTAATAACTAATGTTACATTCTTTGTGACCAATAAATTTACTCTGCAAAAAATTAATCTGCTGGGTTGTTTGTACTTCAGTGTTGGATCAAATATGGACAAACCCAACCGTTGATGAACACAGAGCTCATAAATGAGACCTTCAGCTTGATCTAAACACAGATTATCTGGAAAACAGCAGCTCTCTTAGATGCAAACAAACTAAAACTGGGTTGTTTTAACTAATGGGTCAAATAAATTTAAATTTAGTCCAAAAAAATGCAATGTCAATGTTGGGTTTGACAATATTTGAACCAACATTTTGTTACAACAACCCAGCCAGAGCACACGGAGGAAACGGCAACACAGGGAGAACATACAAACTCCACACAGAAACACCTAGTATGTAGTGTTCCAGTAAAACATACACAAATAAATGGAGCGGCTGCTTTTTAAAATGAATGACGGTGAATGAAAGTCAAACCGGTGAGCCGTCTGACAAAAAAGTGCCCTTCTGGGTCTTCGACTTACTCAGAAGACACCACTGACTACGCTTACATGGACATCTGTAATCTAGTTATTCGCCTTAATAGACAATAATATAATGAAGGTGTTTACGTCAAGTGCTTTCATTAAGAGTTTCCTGTCATTTTGAGTGACTTTAACTGCAGTTCAGCAGTTTCACATTCACTCATGAACATTTCATTCATGCCCCCGTCACAAACTGAGTTATTAGACACAAATAAGGAGTAAGGACTGGTGAGAGTGTTATGGAGTTTAATAACACATGCCAAAAGGAAAGAAAAAAACTTCCGCATTTCGCGATGTGTGTGTGTGTATTTGTGTGTGTATTTGTGTGTGTATTTGTGTGTGTATTTGTGTGTGTGTGTGACACAGTAATAAAGACTCTAAACAAATTGCTAAATACTGTTCTGTGTCTGTTAATAGGCAGTCTGCATGTGTGGAGAAGACGATGCTATCTTTATCCTTAATCCATCTTTGCACAGAATTGATTGAGTGTTTTGTCACGTAAAAAGAAACTCACTGATGGTATTTACTGCTTGTACTATGAAACATAATAGGCTCTTTAAGAGTATTTAGATGCTGTGTTGCTTTAATTAGTATTTGTCATTCCAAATTAATTAATCGTGTGTGTGTGTGTGTGTGTGTGTGTGTTTGTGTGTGTGTGTGTGTGTGTGTGTGTGTGTGTGTGGTCCTTTACTGACAACCGTGTGTGGATCTTGTGGGAAAATATGTTGAAAAATCCTACATGACGGTAATAGTTTGATCGTGATGTTTCCTTCAATAACTCCACTAATATCTGCATACTCCACGTCTTCATTCATTTCTGTTTAGTTCAGTCATGACTTTAGTCAGATTAAGCTCATCAGAAATGGCTGTTTGGAGCTTATGTAGGCCTAAAGCTCAACACTGATGTTTAACTGAATAAACAGTGAGTAAACACAAGCACATCTTATTGAACATCATTTATCTTCATCATCAATTATCACAGTAGAACAGTTCCTCAAGCAGTTTGGAAACAGGAGATGAGCCCCTGGTCTAATGCACCACCTGGTTTGAGGAACCCGTTCTCAAAGACTTACTTTAGTCATTATTTGGGTAGCTCACATATTCTGAATGCCTTCGGCAGAATTCAAATGAGCCATTTTAATCTAGATTAATTCCAAGATTACAGTGAGATTAATCTAGATTAAAAAATAAAACCTAATAAGCTGTATCCTTCTATCTCTCTTTTGTGTAATAAATGCAAGGGCGCAATCGGGACCTATGGTCATATATTCTAATCCTGTTCAGAAGTATCTGGATTTTGGAAAAGTATCTTCGGACTTTACTCCCAGGCTTTTGAAATGGACATTAAAATTGATGTGGAATAGCACTGTTTGGATGTTCAGACCAGGCTCTAACTTGGCCTAAACATCAACAACTCTCCCTTATGTTTGGCATGGTGCTGGCCAAGAGAGGGATTGTGATGGAGTGGAAATCCACGACACCTCCAATTTTATTTAAATGGTTAGCTGAAATGTTTCCTGCCCTCAAGCTGGAAAGGTTACGTTTCTCTAGATTTGGCAAACAGAAGTTGTATGACAAAATGTGGGCCGCTTTCCTTAGATGTATAGGTTAATAATGTTTCTGTAATAAATTTTCTCTCTCCTTGCTTTTTACATGTCATTCTGTTTTGTTTCTTATTCCTTTACTCTGGCTGAGATTTTATTTTTTTGATGTTGCTGTATAATTGCTGTGTTTTTTGCTAGTGTTTTAGTGCATGTTCTCGTAAGTATTAGGTAATAACAGAGATAATTTTGTTAACATATTTACATGATGTACACTATTTGGTGTTTTTACAAAAAAATGTAAATAAAAAAATCTATGCCCATCTATAATATGTTCATTAACTAACATTATGATGAACAATTACAGTAATAAATGTATTGTTTGTTCATGTTAGTAAATAATGTTAACTAATGAAATCTTTAGTGTTTTATTTTAATTTTTTATTTTCTCTCAAGTTTTTTGATCACTAATGAGCATTAAAAAACAATTCATCAACTCAGCACCGTGCAGTCTTCTTGAAGAGACAACAGTCCAGCTGATTATTCAGTCAAAAAATTTGATGCATTGTTTAGCTTCACAGTGTAATGACATTTACATTCGACGTCACTGTATGACTTCACGACCCAACATTGCGAACTTCCTCTGTCTATTTCAGGAGCGAGTTTCTAAAAGTGCATGAAGCAGAGCTCTCCCAATATAGTCCCAGTGATTCCCTTCAGGCTGTATTTATAAAGCAGCCGTAAGTCTTATTCCTGACACCGAGGCATGTTGTGACCTCTGTCATTTTGGTCTGCGGTCTGCAGTTTGTGGCTCTCGGCCGTCACTCTTCATTTACGACACTGAGGGACAAAAAAACACTCGCAAACACAGAGAACACACCAGAAAACCAGACACACACATCCATCAACGCTGCCATCACACGTCAGAGGATCGCAGACGGACTCTACACTGCACAAAATGCCAGATTATTTAGCTTGTTTGAAAATGTCTGGCCTTTTGCTTTCGCTTGTAGATGAATGAGAGAAGCGTTTGTGTGTTTTGAATGTGTGTTTATTGCTGCATTTTGTGTGAAAGCAACGAATAATGCTTGAGAGTTTTGATCTTTTGGCTTCAGAACTGCACAAGGCTTGTTAGAGGTTGAAAACTGCAATTAATTCCCTGCTCTTACTGCACGATCAGGGTTAGGATGAGGGTTAGCTGCATGTAATTATGTGTTACAACGACTGTAATGAGCACAGGGAACGTGTGACAAGTGCATCTTAAAGGAAAAATACTACATGGTGTTTGTGCCGTAATTCAGAAGAGTTTGACACCACAGGACTGTGTGCAGGTGAAGTGTGACAGTCTGACCTGTGCAGCACATGTGTTACTCTCATGCCATTTTACACTCTCAGTGCAGAGGTGTGTGTGTGTGTGTGTATATGTGCATTTGTGTGTGCATGTGTTATGTGTGTGTATGCTTGTGTGTGTATGCTTGGATACGTGTGTGTGTGTGTGTGTGTGTGTGCATGTGCGTGTATAAGCATGTGTCTGACCTGTGCAGCAGGTGTTGTACTCTTATGACATGTTACTCTCTCAATGCAGAGATGTGTGTGTGTGTGTATGTTTGTGTATGCATGTGTGTGTGTGAATACATGCATGTGTGTGTGTGTGTGTGTGTGTGTGTAAGCATGTGTGCTTGTGCATGCATGTGCGTGTTTGTGTATGTGCATTTGTGTGTACATGTATGTGTGCATATGTATGTGTACATATATCTGTGTGTCTGTGTGTATGAATGTGTGTGTGTGCGCATGTATTTGTGTGTATGTGAATACATGTGCGTGTGCGCATGTATGTGTGCATGTGTGTGCATTTATGTGTATGTTTGTGTGTGTGTGTGTGTACATGTGCGTGTCTGCGCATGTGTCTGCATGTATGAACGTGTGTTTGTGCATGCACGTGTCTGTGTGCGTCTGTGTATACATGTATAAATGTGTATGTGTCTGTGTGAGTTTGAGTTCTTGTGTGCATGTACAGTATGTGTGTGTGTACTTGTGCGCGTGTGTGAGTGTGCATGTGTGAGTGTATGCATGTAAGTGTGTGTAAATGTGCATGTATGTGCGTGTATGCATGTGTCTGTGCATATGTTTTTATGCATGTCTGAACGTGTGTTTGCGCATGCACATCCCTGTGTGTGTGTGTGTGTGTGTGTGTGTGTGTATATATATGTATATATATATATGTGTGTGTGTGTGTAAGTTATCGCATGTGTGTGTGTGTACATGTGCATGTGTGTGTGTGCGTACATGTACGTGTGTGTACATATGCATGTGTGTGCGTGTGTGTGTGCATATATCTGTGTGTGTCTGTAAATTTGTGTGTGTTCATGTGCATGTGTGTGTGTGTGTACTTTTGTATATATGAGAGAGAGAGAGAGAATAAGTGCACCAAATGCTGTGTGGATTGTGTGTGCGCGCACACATGACGGTAGTCATGCGCTAGTTAAAGCAAAATTTATGTCTAAAATCCCTCTCGTTGGTTGGTGGTTATTGTTCGCAGTGAGCAGAAAAGAAATCAAAGTGATGCGCAGCGGGATAAAAGAAAAGTAAGGAGCTCAATTATATTAATAATATAATATAATATTATCAGTATTACTGTTATTACTGTTATTATTATTATTATAACTATTATTATTATTATTATTACTATTATAACTACTATTATTATTATTACTATTATTATTACTATTATTATTATTATTATTATTACTACTACTAATACTATTATTATTATTATTATTATTATTATTACTATTAATATTACTATTATTATTATTGCTATTATTCTTGTTATTATTATTACTATTATTATTACTATTATTATTATTATTATTATTGTTATTATTATTATTATTATTACTATTATTCCTATTGTTATTATTACTATTATTATTATTACTACTACTATTATTGTTATTATTGTTATTACTATTAATATTAATATTATTATTATTATTATTACTATTATTATTATTGTTGTTGTTATTATTACTATTATTATTATTATTATTATTATTATTATTACTATTATTATTATTAGTAGTAGTAGTATTATTACTGTTATTATTATTAGTATTATTATTATTATTACTATTTATTACTGATTGATTTATTTTCTTATTCATTTTTTTTTCATCTTATCTTGTGTTAAAAAAATCTTCTCAAATCTCTTTATTTTTATTTTTTAACACAAAAAAAGATGAAAAAATAAACAAATAAAAAATTTATAATTAATAATATAATTAATTTCTTGTGGAAAGCCTGATGCATCCCAGCCCAGACTTGGCCTTCAGCGGCCCGCAGGAAACCCCCCCCCCCTATAGATGGTGTGTGGTGAAGCACTGGCGCTGTTTTCCTGTGGCTGCCGTCACATCCTTGAAGTGGAGCTACACACTGGTGGTGGTGTGGAGAGACACCCCTCATGATTGTGAAGCGCTTTGGGTGTATGGCCATACACAATAAATGAACTATATAAATACACATTACATTACATTACAATATGTATTAAATGACAGATATTTGTAGCACACTGTGTACAGTTTCACATAATAACTTGTAATAAAAACACAGTACATTGTGCTCTAAACTGTAAATATCGAGCGAGTTTTTCATTCTGAACATACAATATGAGGAACATGTGGCCTATTGTTCAGTCTCTGTCTGATAAATTCATAAATCACACACACGTAAAACCCAAATAAAGCTGAGCTGGAGCGGATCCTTTAACTGAGCCAGAGCGTTACGGGAAAAACATCGCTTGATTGTTGTGAATCACGGACTGAAGACTTTTGGGAAGCACATCAGACGCTGAAGCAGGAGACAATAGCAGTAAAATTGTCACAGTTTTTTATTTCAAGTAGAGTCGGGAATGAATTAACACATTGCAGAAAGTCATTTTCTTCTGCCTTGTTTACGCTCTTAAATAAAGACACATTCACTTCAGATGTGAGAGCGCTAGCTTTGCTTTCTGATCCAGTTACTGACAATCTTGCTTAATCAACCTAGTTAATGAACAGTTTCTGTATTTAGTGTGTATTGGTGGTGGTGAATTGCATTTTGAGATGTGGATCTCTGCTCTGTCCACTTTTGATGCTAAAAATTCAACTCTACAGTTTAACAAAGTGGCTTTTATTGACATTTTAGTCTTTTAAAATAATAATAAATGTAATGTAATGTGTATTTATATAGCACATTTATTGTGTATAGCCATACACCCAAAGTGCTTCACAATCTCTCCACACCACCACCAGTGTGCAGCATCCACTTGGATGATGCGACGGCAGCGACAGTGATGAAGCCAATTTGGTGGATGGGGATGATTAGGAGGCCATGATCTTAAGGGCCGAGAAGGAATTAAGCCAGGAAACCGGGGTTACACTCCTACTCTACCAGAAGTGCCATGGGATTTTTAATGACCACAGAGAGTCAGGACCTCGGTTTTAACGTCTCATCCGAAAGACGGCGCCCACTGACAGTATAGTGTCCCCTTCACTTTTACTGGGGCATTGGGACTCAAACAGACCACAGGTTGAGCGCCCCCTACTGGCCTCACTAATACCACTTCCAACAGCAACCTAGTTTTCCCATGTGGTCTCCAGGCTCAGCCCTGCTTAGCTTCAGTGAGTAACTGGTCCTGGGCTGCAGGGTGATATGGCTGTGGATATAAAGTAATATAAATTATATAAAGTATAATAAATAATATCTAGAGTAATAAGTGTGTAAAATATCTGAAAATGTGCTGCAGTTTATTACAAGGTTTCTGTAGCGTAATATACAACACCAACAGACAATAAAGCACTGCAAATTATTACACGTCACTTTTTCCAACATTTACAAGGTTAACAGTTGCTGGAAGAAAGATCAAGATAATGCAATTCAGAAGCAGAAATTAAAACATGAATCACAAAATACGGAAAACTGCTAATTTACGGATATTTTTACAGTAAAGATGCAGAAAAACACACAGAATTCGCACATAGAATTGAAGATGTAGTCGTCTGTGGAGCTTCAGAAAGCGCGGGTCTCTCTGTGTGGTCTCCAATGTGTTTTCGGTATAGGCAGATTTACTCAGAGGAGTTGAAAACAGGAATGTGTTTGAGTCACCGCTCAGTGTCAGACCGCTGTACTGTAGCTGTGAGGACTGAAAGAATGCTTTTCTTACTTAGAGTCTGTGCTCCTACTTTATAAAAAGTGGCCTCAACTAACATGCACTAACTCTATAAATCAACTACACACTATGCACCACCACAACGGGATTAAAAGCTATCTTTTCTATGTCAAAAGGAGTTTTTGTCCTAATCATTTGCGACAGCGGCGTGCAAAATGTCTATTTTAGAAACCGTTTCTATTTCTGCGACATCGCAGCAGAACAACAGCATAAACTACTATGACAATGATCACCTCAGGTACTGATTATGGACTTTATTCCGTGTTAAATACTACCAATGTAAGTTTTAACACTGTTTTACTTTATATTTATTGTGTGAAAGCAGCAGCAGATTGTTCACCTCAGATCTTGAACATAAAATAAGTAGCAGATGGTTTGATAATGAGACTCAAAGCAACAGCATCAGTCACTTAGTAGCTGTCACGGTACATTGAAAAGATGGAGGGTAGCACTTTCGCCTCACAACAAGAAGGTCGCTGGTTCAAGCCTCGGCTGGGTCAGTTGGCGTTTCTGTGTGGAGTTTGCATGTTCTCCCCTGTTCGCGTTGGTTTCCTCCGGCTGCTCTGGTTTCCCTCACAAGTCTGAAGGCATATAGATGTGGTATAAATGAATTGGGTAAGCTAAATTGTTCATTGTGCATATGTGTGAATGAGTGTATGGGTGTTTCTCAGTGATGGGTTGCAGCTGGAAGGGCATCCACTGCGTAAAACATGCTGGATAAGTTGGCGGTTCACTCCGCTGTGGCGACCCCAGATTGATAAAGGGACTAAGCCGAAAAGAAAATGAATGAATGAATGAATAATCATGCAGAATACAGAAAATGAACAGGGACATCCAAAAATCAAAGTATCAAAAGAACAATAATAAACAAAACAAGAAACTAAGGCAAGATTTGGGAACAACATACAGTACCATACATCTCTGCACAAATGGGTGCAGGGTTTATAAATAGTCCAAACGATCAATAGTGACAGGATTCAGCTGCTTGTGTGACAGGAGCGTTGCTAGACCCAATTTACTGGGGCACGTGCCCCAGTATAAATCGCCAGTGCCCAAGTAAATGCTTTGAGATATGATTTACTTCATATGCAAGTGTATGTACTAGGAGGGGTAATCAAGGAATAAAGACGTTATTCTCTATGTGCAACTGAACCAATGCTGGTGAAAGCAGTGTAGTTTAATCAAAAAGCAAACTGGCGCATCTTTGCATGTGCGCAGAAAACCACACCCACGCGCCTCACACACCGCTCCTGCTGGACCCTGATGCGCTGCTCTTCTCCCGGTGCAAGTCCCGGTTGTTAACATGCATGCTGAAAAAAATACCTGCTGCTCACGCGCGCTCATGCATTGTAAAATCGACATTAACAGGATTATTTGGAATTATAATTGTATAATAACGATAATAATTATATATATATATATATATATATATATA
>CAIGQZ010031614.1:3108487-3119415 GCA_903798205.1 Danio tinwini | reverse complement strand
ACACACACACACACACACACACACACACACAACACAAACACTGTAGAAACACACTGAAACAAACGCACAGAGACTGAATTAAACGCACTACAGAAACACTAAATAAATCAAACACACACAGACTGCAGAAACACACTGAATCTCTCGCAAACACACACGGGCACACACACAGCAAAAACACACTAAATCAATCAAACAAACACACACAGACTGCCTGCAGAAACACACTAAATCAAACACAAACAGACTGCAGAGAGAGACAGAGTCGTGGAGGGTGTGTGTGTGTGTGTGTGTGTGTGTGTGTGTACTGTGTGTGTGTGTGTGTGTGTGTGTGTGTGTGTGTGTGTCTGTGTGTGTACTGTGTGTGTACTGTGTGTGTTTGTGTGTGTGTGTGTGTGTGTGTGTGTGTGTTTTCTGTTCATTGCTGAATGGATTTATTTCTCTGGCTGCACTTCTATGATTCAGCAGACAGAAATGTGGCGTTTCAACAGCTCCACACACACATACACACACACCTTTTCATATGAACCTGCTGGTAAAGACATTGGAGTGTTAGAAGTGCTCTTAATGTTTTCTGTGAACGGCTTCCAGAGGGTAAAATAATCATGCCATCATATGTTCACATTAAAGTGCACTTACAGAAGCAGATTGAGCTGTGATGGAGCGTCATGCTTCAGCGTTCACATTCATCTCCACACACTGCTGCTTTATTTCTATTTCACCAAAACTAACAGTAAAACTATTGCTCAAAAATAAATACCATAACATTAACATTTACTAAACCAAGTGAAGCTAACAACAGTTAGTCAAAAACGTACTTAATAGTAAGCATATACACTCACTGGCCACTTTATTAGGTATGCCTTACTAGTACCGGGTTGGACCCACTTTTGCCTTCAGAACTGCCTTAATCCTTCATGGCAGAGATTCAACAAGCTACTGTAAATATTCCTCAGAGATTTTGCTCCATATTGACATGATAGCATCACACAGTTGCTGCAGATTTGTCGGCTGCACATCCATGATGCCAATCTCCCATTCCACCACATCCCAAAGGTGCTCTATTGGATTGAGCTCTGGTGACTGTGGAGGCCATTTGAGTACAGTAAACTCATTGTAATGTTCAAGAAACCAGTCTGAGATGATTGGTGCTTTATGACATGGTGCGTTATCCTGCTGGAAGTAGCCATCAGAAGATGGAGACACTGTGGTCATAAAGGAATGGACATGGTCAGCAACAATACTTGAGTTGAGTTGACTTTATTAGTACCCGTAGGTAAACATTTTTTGCAGCAAGTTTGGCATTTGATACAAACATTTAAATCACACATATACATACCCACATATACACATACAAAGTACCTTATAAAAGATTACAGTTTATTCAGAATGACAATAGATGATGGGACAAAGCTATTCCTGAACCGTTTTGTCCTACAAACAGGATAAACCCCTCAGACAGAGGATGAGAGCTACAGCTACTAATGTTCTGGGCAGTCCGTAAAAGCTGCCTACTATACAGGGATTCAATACTCAGCTGTGATTCACTAATCTACTTGCTAGACCACCTAATAACCTCGCTCAGTCTATTCCTGTTTTTGAGAGACAGACCTCCAAACCATGCCACCAGAACAAAGATACTTAGGTAGGCTGTGGCGTTGACACCATGCTCAATTGGTACTAATGTGCCCAAAGTGTGCCAAGAAAATATCCCCCACACCATTACACCACCAGCACCAGCCTGAACTGCTGATACAAGGCCGGATGGATCCATGCTTTCATGTTGTTGAGGCCAAATTCTGATCCTACCATCCGAATTGCAGCAAAAATGGAGACTCATCAGACCAGGCAACGTTTCTTCAATCTTCTATTGTCCAGTTTTGGTGAGCCTGTGTGAATTGTTGCAGAGGGTTGCTGAAGAACTACTGAGAGATTTCAACTACTGTCTGGGCTTTTACTGCTGAACTACGCCTCCCTGTCTTCATGTGTTCAATACTTTTTCCTTGCATCATTTGATTTTATTATGCATAACTTCATTAATTTGTTTTCTTTGCATATATGGATTTCTTTGGTTGTTACCAACATCTGATGAAACTTTTAAGTCAGGGGCACCTTTAGAAATGTGGTTTCTGAGAAAAAGGCTGATGTGTTCAATACTTTTTTCCCAGCTGTATATAGATATGAACGTATTCACTGACACTTAAAGGGTATCTCAGTTCCCGGATGAGTCTGTGTTATTTAGCAGTTGTTATCTTATAATGACATACCTTGAAATGTCACAACTGACCAGTCAGATTTCAGTATTTCAGACAGCCATGTAATAATATTTAATAACAACCCGCTGGATGTACATTACCCCTGACTTTCTCTCAGTCTTACTGCAGTGTGCAGCAGAATAAAGGGCCACACTGTGGTGTAAGCTAAGCGTTGGGGAAACGCTTCATCAACGCTGCAGCAATTAAAGTTCTTCCATATGGAAAGGCTGTTTAGCTAATTAAATAAGCTGAGTGAGTGAGTGCATCATGCTTTATACAACCTCCTGGCTTCGGTTTTCAGCCAAAAAAAGACAGAGACGACCAGTGGGTTTCTGAAGTTTCTGACAACACAAAACCAGAGCTAGAACAACACTCATCGGGTCAGCGCCTGCTTGTTTTTAACTTTATTTATTTATATATTTATATATATATATATATATATATATAACACATTTAACACAGCAACAAGATTGACCTAAGTGCTTTACAACATTATTAAAACAAGAGATACAAAAGGAGAGATCGAAAAAAAGGACTAGAAACACAGATAAGACATCTGAATATAAAACAACTGAATACAATTCCTAATAGGTCAACAAGTCAGTTTTTAAAAGTGACTTAAAGGGATAGTTCACCCAAAAATGTTAACTCAGGTTTTTTTACTCTCCCTTTACTTGTTTCAAATCTTCCTGAGTTTCTTTCTTCTGTTAAACACACAAGAGAAGACATTTAGAAAAATGTTGGAAACCATGGATTCCATAGTATTTGTTTTTCCTATGCTGTCCTACTGGAAGTCAATGTTTTCTGTCACAAGCCGGGATCAAAGCAAGGAACAACAGAGACGAGGATCCAAGTGCAAGTAAAATAAGATTATATTTAAGCAAAACAGGGACAAACAGAAGTGGCCGGTACAAAAAGGGCAATCCAAAAACGTAGTCAAAAAGTCAAAATAGGTGGCAAACAGGATCAAACAATAAATAAGGCTAAGGTAAAAAAAAACAGGCAAAACAAAGAAATACAAACGTACATCAACATCATGAACTCCATACTAAACTGGTGTATGTGTGGTGTATAAATAGTCTGAATGATCAGTGATCACAAGTCTCAGCTGTCGTGTCTCATCAGCCGTGATCAGCAACTGGTGTGTGTGACATGGCCTGATAGGATTTGTAGTTCCTAAACATGACATATGCAGTTCACCAGCGATCTGTCAGGAGTGGATCGCTGGTGATCGTGACAGTTTTCAGCATTATTCTAAATAAAAACAATACAATAAATATCCCAAAACACTTCTGGGATACCATCTTTACGCAATAATATCACAGCAACTTTTAGGGACAAATTGTTCCACCTTTAGCCACACTGTACTAGCAAAACAACCTGTTTATCAAAGTGAGCTGTGGCTCTCATTAGGAGCCGAGCTGTTCCCGAATTCTCAGACGCACAGCCATATCCACATCTCCTCATTTCTGTCCTCTTATTACAGCTCATTCTCACTGCAGACGTCATGTCGGAGGATCATCTCTCTTATGTGTGTATAATATCCAGTAAACATTCAGCTTCAGTTAACGACAGGAATCACATTATTGCTGTTGAGTGCGTTTGCAGAAAGTCCTAATTCAAAACACGGAATGCAAATAAGCAATAAGAAAGCAATAGATTTCACGTTTTGTGTTTTCAGGAATGTTTTAAAGCTATAAACACTGGTTTAGTTTGTTTCACTGTGGTCTTTCACTCCATCTTTCTCAGGCTGTGGCAAAACAATGTTGATCTGTACTCTACATCTACACTAGTTTATCATCCACTGTGAAATACCTAAATACATATATATATATATATATATATATATATATATATATATATATATATAGCGTATGCGTATTTCGTATATTATTTCAATAGAGAACCTATGATGTCAAAATAAATAAGTTTTGCTTTATTTTATCGATACTTTTAAATGAAACAATATCAGTTTACATATCAATTCTCAATATTAACTAATATCTTATTATATCCCTGTTATTAAGATATAAATATAAACAAAATAAATAGTATTTATTTTATTTTATTTGTTTTATTTTAAGGCAGCATGATGGCTCAGTGGTAAGCACTGTAGCCTTACAGCAGGAAGTTCACTGGTTCGAGTCCCGGCTGAGTCAGTTGGTGTTTCTATGTGGAGTTTGTTGTTCTCCCCGTGTTGACGTGGGTTTTCTCCAGGTGTCCAGTTTCCTCCACAGTCCAAACACATGCGCTAGGGCAGGGGTGCTCAACCCTATTCCTGGCGATCGAGTTTTCAGTTGCAGCCCTTATCAAACACACCTGCCTGTAATTATCAAGTGCTCCTCACGTTCTAAATAGTTGGTTCAGGTGTGTTTGATCAGGGTTGGAGCTGAAATCAGCTGGAAGGTCGATCACCAGGAACAGTGTTGAGCACCCCTGCGCTAGGGAAGTTTAACTAAATTGTCCATAGTGTATGAGTGTGTGTGAATGAGTGTGCATGAATGTTTCCCAGTACTGGGTTGCAGGTGGAAGGGCATCCGCTGCGTCTGGACATATGCTGGAATAGTTGACTGTTCATGTCGCTGTGGCAACCCATGATGAATAAAGAGACTAAGCTGAAGGAAAATTAATGAATGAATGTGTGATTTTATACTTTTTAATTGAATAATGTTGGTAACTCGTTAGTTTACGTATTAGTAACTAATATCTTATTACCTGCCTATTATTAATACCTAATCCCAACTACTACTTTACTAACTATTAATAAGCAGCTAATTAGTAGTTTGAGTTAATAATAAGTTGAACATTAATTTTACCCTAAAATAAAATGTGACAAATTTCATCTGTGCAGGAATATAATTTGAAGATTGTACAAAGTAACACAAAAATACCATAGTCATTTAAAGTAAATAGTCTAGTGTATAACTCAAATTCTAATTCAAACTTGCCTTATTGGCATGACAAATGTTACATGTATATTGCCAAAGCATTAGGGATGTTTACATTAAACAGAACATATGAAAACAAATGACAGTATGATAGTAGTTGTAAAATAAATAAATAAAAATAAGTAAATGAAATAAGAATAAAAAAAATAAACACAATCAGCAGTTTAGAATACAACAACAATAATAATAATAAACTGTATTTTTAAGCAATCAACATTTTAGGATAAACAACCCCAAAGCACTCGAATTGATTTGTTTTGGTTATTCCACAGTTGCTAAGGTAACACAACAACTATTGTAACTGATCTGTTGTGGTGATTCTACAGTTGCTATGGTAACACAACAACTATTGTAACTGATCTGTGGTGATGATTCTACAGTTGCTATGGTAACACAACAACTACAACAAATTGATCTGTTTTGGTGATTCCACAGTTGCTATGGTAACACAACAACTATTGTAACTGATCTGTGGTGATGATTCTACAGTTGCTATGGTAACACAACTACAGTAATTGATCTGTTGTGGTGATTCCACAGTTGCTATGGTAATACAACAACTATTGTAACTGATCTGTGGTGATGATTCTACAGTTGCTATGGAAACACAATGACTGTAGTAATTGATCTGTTGTGGTGATTCCACAGTTGCTATGGTAACACAACAACCATAGCAATGTAAACAAAGGACCTTTTCTACAACTCTTGTGTACATTGTGCTACAAAACCCCGAGAAGAGACGCATGAGTGTAATCTGGATTATAGACATGGCCTCATACTGCACATAAAATGGATATACTTAGATCCAATACCAACTAATTTACTCATGTTGTTAGTGGTTTTGTGCTGTTGGCTACTGGATTGCACTGGTCTGCCGCAAAACCCTCTGCTTACCACAGGCCAGAGACACTGAGTGCTGCTGTAACCCTGAGTGTGTTTACGCTTAATATTTCACTTTCTGCTGCTGTCGTCTCTTGCTCTGGAGGATCAGAAGAGTCTGTGACTGTACTTTTTACTAATATGAGCAGAATGGATTATTGTCCCTTTTCACAAGAAATTTATGATGCATTTAACGATCATCAGCATCTGAAATCCTTGAATTTTTTTAATATTCAGATAAAAAAAAAATTATGAACATTTATATGCATTAATTGTTCATAAACTGTGATGGAAACACATTTACCAAACAATTTCCAGTATGCACATTAAAAAAGGTCATGTGATTGTTGTTTCCCTGTGTTGGGTTGCAGCTGGAAGGGCATGCACTGCGTAAAACATATGCTGGATAATTTGGCGGTTTATTCCACTGTGGCAACCCCTTATTAATAAAGGGACTAATCCGAAAAGAATAAAATGAATGATGAGAAAATTAGCATTATTGGATGAACTCGCTCTTAAAAAAAGTACAAGTTTGTTTTGAAAACGAGATACAAAACTAAGCTAGTTTTAAAGGTGCAGTATGTAAGTTTGACACCCAGTGGTTGAACTAGGTATTGCACTCCTAGATCAAAATAAACGCACTTGTGGGTTGCCAGATTGAGTACAAGAGCGAGTGATTTAAACTGTGTTTTAAATAAAAGCAACGACAAGCAACAGAGGGAATATTCTCCATATTAAAGGAGTTTTGGTTCAAACCAACACCTGGAATTGATCAATTAGAAACGACTTCTATTACTCACAGCTCAACAACAGAAATCTATGACAGTGATCACCTCAGGTAAACCTTGTGTGCTTTATTAGTGCTAAATGCTAACAATGTGAGTTTGAATGGATTATAAACCTTACCGATTCCTGAGTGAGTGCATATTCTGTGCTTCTGAAAGGCTGTATTTACATTTCTGTGGTGTTTCGTCTGGTGCAAACTGCTCATCACTGAGTATCTCGTCATGAAGTGTGTTGTTAGGACACGAGATTACAGTGTAACCTGCTCACCTAATGTTTACGTTCGTAATGTTTATATCATTTGCTAATTAATAACCTCATGTGGACCTGAATCTGTCTCATTTTGACGTCTGATACTGTCCATTTCGGTCACGGACGCATGCTGTCAGAGCCTTTCTGAATGAATGAATGAAATACGCTGTTTTCCAACAAGGCAACCCGGAGTGCTGAATTATAATTGGCTAAACTGGCATTGTGCAGGTTAAATTGACCTAAATAAAGACAGCGCTCCGGCACGGAGAAACCGTTTTCAAAGCAGAATATCTGACTTCAGCATTGTTTATCAGTTAAACAAGTATGTTCACTTGGGATGTTTCTTAAAATTCTGCACACATATTATGTGGGTTTTATGCTTTAGAAGAGTCAACAACTTACATACTGCACCTTTAACTATGCATAGGTCTGTAAAGTGTTATATGTTCAGTTTATAGACATGAGAAAGTGCTTTTAAAAAATCATTAATTGTGTTAATTATCATTTATCATCATAATAATTTCTAAGTAACTCCTATACAACAAACGTCTTTACCCATTTGGGCTTTGCTTTTGGAGGATCTCCACAGAGTAGTAAAACTGCCTCCATTCACTTAAACAGAGAAAAATTCATATTTGTCAGAAGTGTGAAAAAATGGACATCTGCGAGCGTAAATGTTGTCCCAACGTTCCCCACCGCAGGCGCAGTTATTGCTGAATAAAAACAGCTTTCACGTTCACCACTGTATATACAACATCAATATAAGGTTGAACCCTAACAAGCTACATTAACAAATACAAAGAGTGCCATTAATCGCCCACGGCTGAGCTCTCGGGAGCTCGGTGGGACGCAGACACCGCCTCTGGTTAACCAAACTTTCCAGCGGCCACACGGGCTGAACCGCAGCCTGACGGAGAGAGAAAAACTGGCCAGACGAGCTTGATCTCGCCTGTGTCCTGACAGCGCCATACAGGACACTCAGATCAACTTCATATTAGAGAGGAAAAATACTTGATTTGATCATCAGCAAGAATCAAGAAGCATTTTCTAGACAAGCCAAATATAGTGTTGTCTTCAGAAATAATGAGTCAAAATCATGCTTAAACCAGCTAAATAATCTGCCAAGGGGGGAAGCGATATAGTCTTACATCAAAAGAAAAAACAAGATTATTTAGCTTACCCCACCGGCAGATTATTTTCCTTGTTTTAAGGAAAAACCATTGCAAAAATGCTTCTTTATTTAAGAAATGGAGCTGTAATGCACTCAATTTTTTATTTCATTTAAATTTTAAATACCTAAATGTGACAATTTTATGGTAATTTAGTAAAGCTTCAGTTCATCTGTGATGCTAGTGACTTTTTTATATATTAACATATTTATTAGCTGACAAAATGATATTTAGCGATTCATAATATTTAAGTCAACCACCCTGCACTTAATAAAATATGTATAAAATATATATCTTATTATTTTTTGGGAGAAGCCTGTGTCTTTTCTGGCTTAAAGTTACTGTATACAGTTAAGCTATTTGAGCAATATGCGATATGACTGTATATTGGCACTATTGGCATATAGTGATGATATACAGCCATATGGCACTGCTACTTGTGTGATATTGTGTTTATGCAACAGTTGACAGCATAATCGTGTATATAAAAAAGAAAATCAAACCGAGAGCGTCTCAAAAATCCTTTTCTATGAGGAACTACTTTCTTCCGCCATACATTCACATCTGCAGCTGACGTCAGAACAACAGAAACCGCTGCTTAAAAATACGTCACTTTAGAGCTAGAATTTGACCGATTGTCTAACGTAATATCTACATTGATGACAAAACATCAGTCTACAGAGATTTCCCAGCATGTCTCTGTTGCAATTACAATAATTAACTCTAAAAAAAGCCAAAGCAAACACTAGCAGATAACTATGGTATAAATAGAGCACTACAACATACAAAAGAGAGAGAGATCGACTTACAATGTCACTTACCTATTTTATAATGATTTGATCTGCTGTGGTTTGAAATAGGAAAAGAAAAGGTTGAGTTTTTCTCCCCTAAGCACTTATTATGTGGTCTCTGTCGCCATCTTGTGGTGCAGCCATCTGAGCTCTGCTGATGGCCCCCGACGCACTGAATCTCAAAATTATAAGTATTTAAAATAGGCACAATCCTTATAAATAAACTGCATAGTTGCAATCTAAACAACTACATTCTCTTTTAAAAAATCCTCAAAAGTAGATCATGTTGTTCAACAGCTGCAATGTTTGTCAAACTGTAGTGAATTTAATGATCTGCTGTCACTCTATGTGGGCGGAGTAATACAGAAGGGTGAAGAGGCTGTATGAGTGCTGTTACTGCAGAATATTGCACGGGTATCAGCCAATCCGATTCGAGAACCAGACAGAACTGTTGTATAAATATATATAAAACAAAACTAACTTATTTTCAACATTATTACCTTTCTCCACAGTCTGCAGTGTAAAATGGTAGATGCAAAATGGTAGATGCAAATACATTTAACCTAATAGGGTTTAAAAAATGTAAATAAAAAGAGAAGACAAGATTTATTTTTCAGTTTCAAGACACTTCTCAGAACTTTATATTCATTAATTAGTTTCCCAGTATTGGGTTACAGCTGGACAGGCATTCGCTGCGTAGAACATATGCTGGAATTGTTGGTGGTTCATTCCATTGTGGCGACCTCTGTTAAATAAAGGACTAAGCCGAAGGAAAATGAATGAATGAATTTATTTAATATCATTTCATATAATTAATATTTTTTAGCTTACATTTGCTAACTATAACCTATGGGGAACAAATAAAGGGAAAACATGACTACAGTATTTCTCTGACCTTGGTAGAAGATTTTTTTTGTAGTTTCAAGACAATTTTTTTTTTATGTTTAAATGTTTAATATACATGTATATATCTATCTAAATCTGATACAGATATTTAAGAATGCTGGATATCTGTAGGAAAAGATTAAACATGAAGATAACTGTTTAATCTGGAGTGTGTAGGAATCTTTTTAATCTCATTATGTGAGTGTTTTGCTGTGATTTCTGCCCGGTGAGCTGCTTTTCAGCTTGTCTTTCTCCTCTCAGGAGTGATTTCAGGTTTCTGGCTGTGCTTCTGGGCCACACAGTACAGTATGACACTTTTACACTCTCAGTGGCCAAAATGAACAAGACGCCGCAGCACACTAAGCTTTCCTTATTGGTGACGGCCTAAAAAAAAGATGAGCAGAGAGACGTTTTTAATTGAAAAATAAGTGCATTTTTCTAAGCGGACAGGCATTGCAGACATTTATTTGACGTGTCACGTCATGGGGTTTGATGCCAAAAGTCTCTGTTTGAACTCGCTGCCATTTCCACACTGCGCTCATTCATTTGTGAAATAATTGCTACGACCTTCAAGGGTTTTCTTTGGCCCACCTGGAAATATGCACTTTTTTCATTCTATCTTGCTTCTAATTAACAAGCCTATAAGGCGAGCTTATTTTATTTATGTATTTATTTGTTTTAAGGACATACTTATTTTAATAGAGCTGTCGTAATGGCTCTGTGTGAGGTTTTTCGCAATGTGTGGGTGGATTACATATGAACGGATTACAAGTTACCCTAATAAATGTGTTGTCTTTAATATATTATTTTACATTACACTTTTAATGTAATTGAACTACTTTTGGGTTACATTTAGATTACTTTTGTGCTAACAATTATTTGACATCACATACTGTATGTATGGTATGGCAATGTATGATATTTCTGCTAATGTAATCCAGGTACTTTAAGCCAGGGGTGTCCAAA
>CAIGQZ010031614.1:3068705-3095447 GCA_903798205.1 Danio tinwini | reverse complement strand
GAATAGAATAGAATAGAATAGAATAGAATAGAATAGAATAGAATAGAATAGAATAACACAATTATGCTTGATTTTTCTACAAGGGAAATCCATATGAAGCAGAAGTTGCTGCAGACTTCTATTTCAGTATAATAACGTATTTCCAACTGTAACTGAATATCAAGTAGGGGTGGAGTTTTCTGTTTGAGCTCCGCCTCTCCTCTTTCACTTGAAGCAAACTAATGGTTGGAGGGGCGTGGTTATGCTTATTTCGCCCAATGACATCATCAGAGAAGAACTGCTGTTCCAGAGCAGAAGCCGACGGGCAGATTTGGATTAAAACAGTTAGGTTTTTTCATACTTGACCTGCTGGCTTACAAACAAACCCAGCATTTTTTACCCAGTGCGTGCTTAAATCTTGAAATTGTCTTCCAGAATATCAAAAGAAAGTCTCACGTGTATAATGTCTCAGTTTCAGCATGACTGAAGAACAAACCTAGAGGTCAGGTAAAAAGGTGTGTGTGTGTGTGTGTTCTCTGTTATCTTTCATGGGCAAAGACTCGCTCATTTCCTCTCAACGTCTCCGTTTACACACCAGCGGCAGGAAAAAATCAATCTTTCAGAGAGAGCACACAGCAGAAGCATATTTTAAAATACTAACATTTATCTCAAAAAAGTTATAATTTATCCTCAAAAATAAGCAGGCGGCCCAAAAACAGCAGTGGACTCAAATGATGTGAGTGCTGCAGAAATCCTGCTCTGTGGCTCGTGCCAGACGCAGAGAAGAAAAACTCGTGCTGATTACAGTGAGTCTGGACTGACTGCTGGATGAGCGTTACTGCCAACTGCAGTTCCTCACTTCACAACACACATTCTCAGATCTAATGTGTTATTTTTATATATGCTCTTTTGAATACTTAATTAATTAATATATAATATAATTTTCCCAAGTGATGCTTAACAGAGAGATTTTTTTAAACATAATAATTTAATAAGTAACTACTAATAACTGATTTCTTTTCTCTTTGGCATGATGGCAGCACATAATATTTGACTAGATATTTTACAAGATACTAGTATTCAGCTTTAAGTGACATTTAAAGATTTAACTAGGTAAATTAGGCAAGTAATTTGACAGCAATGATGTAAACTGTTATTGACTACCATAGTAGGGAAAAGAGTACTATGGATATCTGTGTACTTATTACTATGGGTATCGGTGTATTTATTTATTTATTTATTTGAATAAATTTTTTTTTAATTTATGTAATATTATTAATTGAATTAATTAATTTATATTATTTGAATTTATTTCTTTATTTTTATAACGTTTCATTACCAATAATTTTATGTTAGTTGTTGATTACTTGAACATTATTATAACAATAAAAAAATTTGAATAGATAATTAAAAACATTAGACTATCTGAAAACACTTGTGGTTCAAACTAAATTCAAGAAATCCAAATTTATAAATTATTATTTATATCTATAAATTTATGTAGTTATTTATTTTTAATTTATGCAATATTGTTCTTTTTAATTTGTTTATTTATGTATTTGTTTGTTTGTATATTTATTTATATTATTTGAATTTATGTAGTTATTTTTAATTTATGTTATATTGTTTTTTGAATGTATTTATTTATCTATTTATTTATTCATATTATTTGAATTTATTTAGTATTTATTTTTAATTCATGTAATATCATTCTTTAAATTTATTAATTAATTTATTAATATTATTTGAATATATTTTTATTTATTTTATTTATATGATAATGTTATTTGAATTTATTTATTGATTTATTTAATTTAATCATTTTAATAATTTCCAATGCAGAATAAATTTGTATTTTAATATTATCTTTTTTTAAAGTTTAAACTAATTTCAATATATATTTTAGAGAAAAATAATGTAGAATATAATTTTATTAACATTAGTTTAATGCTATTTTGCTAATGTTATTTTATAACAATTTTAAGATTTGAATACATAATTATAACATTAGACTATCTAAAAACACTTGTAGTTTAACCAAAATCCAAGAAATCCACTGTTAAAATTTTTATAAAATAATAATAATAATAATAATAATAATAATAATAATAATACAATTGTTAAATATAGTATATACAGCCTTAGAATTGAGGAAATATAGAATTTTAATTTTTATGTGAACTGTTTCTTTAAGAGCCGATTATTGAAAATAATCCCCCGATGTAATGATCTTTATGAATGCTGGGAAACGCTTGGCCCGATGTGTGGATGATTATCAACACATCATCACAGTTGCATTGGTTTTGGATGAGGTTTACAATGAACAGACGAATATCACAGTTTGTGGCGCTTTCGCTGATTTACGTGGAGATCTGGAGTCCAGCGCAAGCAAAACAATGGTTGATGTTTCAATAATGTTGACTCAGAACGCAGCAGAGCGTGTGATAAATACACCATCAGATCAGTTCATTATTTTAATTCCTATGTAGAGACGCTGGAGATTTACTAGGTGAGAGAAAAGCAGCATCATTGTCTCTAAGAAGCTGAATTATAGGATAAAGATAATGTCTGAGAATCATGAGCACAAAGCATTTAAATGACTTCTGCTGGTTTACAGTGATGACTGTGGGAAAACAGTGATTTTCTGGATAAGACGTGGGAAATAAATGCAGTTTATTCTGGCAGAATCTGAGGCAACATTCAATAAGCTGAAGTGATGAAATCTGGAAACAGCATTCTGGACACCCCCACTTGAAGAAAATACATTTACAAAAAAAGTCATTTACAGTATATGTTATATAGAGTTTCTAAACCATATTATAGTTAAATGTATTATACTGTAAACACTATAATATATAAAACACTCACAGCATACTGTAATATAAACTATAGTGAGCTGATAATAAATTCTGTTGTATACAGTTAGTAAATTGTGGTGTATTGTCGTATAATACACTCCAAAATTGTAGAAAACTACAGTTTTGGGTCAGTTGTTTACATTATTACTGTAGTTGTTGTTATCATAGCAAATGTAGAATCACCACAACAGACCAGTTGCTGTAGTTGTTGTGTTTCCATAGCAACTGTAGAATCACCACAACAAATCAGTTACTGTAATTGTTGTTGCCATAGCAAATGTAGAATTACCCCAACAGATCAATTGCTGTAGTTGTTGTGTTACCATAGCAACAGTAGTATCACAACAACAGATTAATTGCTGTAGTTGTTGTTACCATAGCAACAGTAGTATCACAACAACAGATTAATTGCTGTAGTTGTTGTGTTACCATAGCAACAGTAGTATCACAACAACAAATTAATTGCTGTAGTTGTGTTACCATAGCAACTATAGTAGCTGTGGTAACACCACAACAACTATACAATCACACAACAGTTCAGTTACTGTTGTGGTTGTTGTTACCATAGCAACTGTAGAATCACCGCAACAGATCAGTTACTATAGTGGTTGTTACCATAGCAACTATAGAATTAACTCAACTGATCAAATACTGTAGTTGTGTTACCATAGCAACTGTAGAATCATCACAACAGATTCATTCAAGTACTTCACATTGTTCAAACATAATAAAATTTATTAGAAATTACTCTGGAACGTTTTGAATGTTGCGTTTAGGTGTGTTTTAACTGCAGACATATTGTCTGCTACGTAAGTCACTGCACAACCTTTAGGTGTTTTTAATGACAATTACTAATATCTTAGTTATTAAATCGTGGCCTCTAACACACAGTTTATGCTGCAGTACATGGGCCATAGTGAATCTGGCAAGCGTCCACAAATCTCTAGTGTTATTATGGCCGTAAGTTCTGCATGTGCAAGCACCACTTCATTTTTCTCCAGAAATATGAAAATCCAGATTTTTTTACCCCTTGAAAAATCAAGGGTGAAATATGAGGACAGGTGAGGAAAAGTGCAGTAGTGATCGCAATTGATGTCGTGAAATGCTGATACTGTAAACCCAATGAAGGTGCTGGGCCATTTAGTGCTCTAAAAACAAATAAAGAACCGTAAAAATCAATCCTTTATGAGAGTGCGGGCCAAAGCTAGTGTAATGTGCTCGCTCTGACTGGCTTTTGTTAATAACCTGGCTGCAGTTTCGCACAAGCTGCACTCTGTCTGTTTTTTTAGGCTGTTACATAAAAAAGTGCATTACAGAAGTCAAAGTGAGAAAAGACAAAGGCGAAAGTCTGCTTTTTTTCAGATAGAGAAGAGCTTTTCATAAACAACTCCTCTGATTCATTCTCTGTCCTTTCTCAGTTTTTCCTTCGCTCTCTTTTATTTAGTTTAGAATAAAAATATCTGTATATTTAGTGCATTTGTGCCGTGCAGAAAGAGGCATGACTTGCAATTTTAAACTGTAAAAAGAGCTGGCTTTCAAAGACTAATTGATTAAGTTAGCTCAATCGTTTTCACAAATTTAGTGTATTGAACATACTGTAATACTATTAAGTTGTCTAAGAGTGTCCAAATTAATTGTTTCTTCGATGCACCTCGGTGCAGATGATTCAGTATCAGTTCATTAACAGATCATAATAAGTTATTACGTACTGACATTATTGTTAATAAAGTTGGATTATTATTTACATCAGTTTATTGCTATATATGCTCCTGTTGTCTTTTGCGCATATACTTGAGCTTTGTTTGATACCTTCTTAAAGGGCTTAAATTAAAGGTACTGTAATGTGAAGTGGGTGCTGACAAAGGAGAACTGTTGAGAATAGTCAGGCAAGCAATGGTCACAATCAGGAGCAAACAGATGTATGCAGGCAAATCCAGATTCATAGTCAAATACACAGGTCAGTACAGGCACGAAGTAGACAATATAAACAAACAAGGTGAGGGTCAAAAACACAGCAGAGCAAGGCAAGGAAAACACGTCGTAATGTTCATAAAACTGTGTACAAGCCTCAGTACAGATGTCTGTGTGTGAACTGTATTTAAAGTCATTGTAATCAGTCTTTCACAATCCTCCTACTGTGTGTTTGCAATCAATCAGGATCTGGAACCAGTGTGAGTGTGTGGTGCATGACTGGAATGTGTAGTCCATATAATAGTGGGTTTGTAGTCTTTGCGATCTGAAGCCGCTCGATCGCTGGTGATCATAACAGGTACAGTTCATATATCTGACTGCTTATATTAAAAGACAAAGTTGTATTCTTGCATTGTGTAGTAGAATATAAAAGTGTGCATGCATGGAAAGCATCGTCAGTACACTTAGATATTCAATTGAACTGGATTGATGATGGACATTTCTGGAGACCGCAAATTATGTAGCCGGAGGTACATATGGCTGCATTTCATTTCCGTGTGAAGGCCTTTCCCGCCTCAACCAGTTTGTCCTGTTAGCTCGTTGTGTAAAAAATAAAATGAACGAGTGAACAACAGGGTGAGAATGTGGTAAAATCCGAAAAACAAAAAAATCAGAGGAGGGCTTTTCTTTTTCTGGATGGCTTTTGTAAACTGTTGGTTAGGTTTAGGGAAGTAAGTGAGTGGGCGGGTCAATTGGTAAAATTGGTTGGGTTTAGGGAAGGAGGAGGGTGGGTCAGTCGGTTGGCCGGTTGCCCAGTCAATCATTCAGTCAGACAGACAGACAGCGACCTCTGGTGGGTTTACACAAGAACAGCGTAGGTGCAAACGGCATTCGCGAGAGACGTTTGAGATATGAAAAAGCACACACAGCGGCCTCTCGCGAATTCGCGAAAACAAAAACTGCATAAATACATACCTCCCGGGACGTATTTCGCGGTCTCCAGAAATGTCCACGGGACTACGTTTTCAGAATGAGCCTGGGTTGTTTAAACAGAGTCATTTTTAAATGTTAAGTCACTGGTTTGATTCCAAGATCTTTAAAATATTTTGAATAAGAGTAAATATTAATATTAATATAAATTTGTTATTTTAATTTCATGAAAAAAAATTAAAACACCCAGACTGAAGATTGTGATGCTTAGATGAAGATGTAAATATGTGTGTAAAGCCCTGCTCACACTGTGAGATTTCAGCTGCGATTTTGTCATTTTGTGAGACTAATTTGGGAAATCCTAAAAGATTCCTGAAATCCTGGGCTAAAATCTGTGGTCTCTGATTGTTGGTTTGGCATGTTCACAGACAGCCGCTTAGTGACTGTTGCGATCAGATTTCCTCTCAGATGAAGTTCTGGCAGTGTCAGAAGATTTCAGACACTTTCCTGCAGTGTGCATCAATCCAAGAACCAATAGGAGCTCAGAATTTGATGACGCGATTCATCGACAATTCAAATGACCACAAGGAAATGTCAAAACAGTTTTTTTTCGTCCTGGTTTTATTATTGAGTATGCAATACTGTATATGTAATACTGATATTATTGTATGCAAAATTGCCGCTACAGTTTGTTGACATTTGCTGTGAGGAGTCATTTCAGAATGCGGGATAGTGAAAGTGACGCAGCTGGATGACGTTTTCTTCCGTGTTTGGTGCATCTTCATTGTCATTCAGTCTGACTTTATGATGGCTGAGAACATACAGTGTGACACGAGAGCCAGGTCTGACATGCTACAATCGTTCAGCATTATAAAAAATCTCACAGTGTGAGCTGGCCTGTAGTCTTTTCTCTCAATAACAACATAAATAATAATGAGAAAGCAGCAGTTTAGAAAGCAGATTGTATGACCTGTTTTTAATTGAGTTCTGGTTATTCTAATGTTGTAATAACGTTATTCTAAATTTTAATTAATGTCATATTTATGTTATCCTAACTTTAGATTAGATTAAGGATAATGTCAATCAAAGGGTTTCTGCAGTTTTTATCAAGTGTGATTATAAAAATAGATTTAATGGTAACACTTTACAATATGGTTGTATTAGTTAATGTTAGGCCATGCATTCACTAACATGAATACACAATGAACAGTGCCTTCATTACATTATTTTTTTATGTTAGTTAACTATAGTCAATGAAATGCAGTTGTTCATTGTTCATTCAACTAACTTATGTTAACAAGCATGCATTCAGATGTTAATAAAGCAGATGTTAAACTATGATTAATAAATGCTGTACAAGTATTGTTCATATGTTAGTAAATACATTAACTAATGAAACCCTAATGTAGTATGATTTCCAGTTTTTAATGATGTAGATTTTATTACCTCTTGCGAAATCAAAGGTGAAATACGAAAACAGGTAAGGAAAAGTGCAGTAGTGATCGCAATTGATGTCCTAAAAAAAGTCACTTATAAAAGTGATTTCTGCATTGGTATGATTATCAGCGATCCAGCCAGTGCAGATCGCTGGCGAACACGCAAATCGCAAAGAACTACAAATCCGCCATTAATAGGACTACAGATCCAGTCATGCAACGCACACACACACACCTGCTCCAAGTGTCCTTTGATTAGACACTCACAGCTGATACTCATGACTATTGATTATTTGGACTATTTAAACCCCTCTGTTCCACACACATGTTGCTGAGTATTGTTAAGCTGTTGCTGTCCTTAGGTAAGCGTTTTTCCTGGTTTCCTATTACCGGTGTTTGTGACTTTGGACTGTTTTTCATGTTTTGATTCTTTGCTGCCTGCCTTGAACCTTTTGCCTGTTTTTGGATTATGCTTCTGGATTGTCTCCAATACTGTTTATGCTGTTTTTTGACCACTGCCTGTGAGACCATTCTCATCATAAAGCTGCATTTGGAACTACCCCTGTCTGCATATCATCCATACGCAACATGCATAATAGCTCCCCTTTAAATAAACAACCAAACAAGGAACTAAAAGCGAACATTAGGCAGCACTGTGTGTTAGTGTATGTTTACTCTCACATGCTCTGTGCTTAGTGAGTGTATTGTGTTTCTTCATGTGTGTTTGCATGAATAGAGATTACCGAGATTCAGTGACATTCAGATGTTCCTGGAAAGTTGCTCAATGTGAGCCAGCATCCAGGAGCGAGTCTGAGACGCGGGTCATTTCTCTATCTGCTAATGATCTTGACAAGTGACTTGCTCATTTGTTTCTGCCTTGTCTTTGGATCTGAAAGCAGTGTTGGAAAAGAAAAGGCCAAAGCATGAATTGGCTGGATGTACAGTAGCTGGACAGCTCGTGTTTTTCCAGGGTTTAGTGTGAACAGAAGCGCCGTTCTCAGGCTAGCACAAAGACTTTGCTGTGATTTCTGAACATCACTAGTATATGCTATATAATGAGCTGTGCATTATACTTTTCTGTTTAGAGTTTTAGTCTTGTTTCTAATCCAAATATCTAAAAGTTCTTAAATCAAGAAGCATTTTTTCAGACAAGCAAAACATATTGACTGCGTCTGAAACCGCCTACTACTCAGTAGGCACTGCATTTGAGTTTAACTGTACTACTCAACTGTTAGAAAAGTACACTCTATGCAGTATGGAGGTGAGAAATATGAATGTAATTCATATGTACTACATCCACCGTTTTGTTATGGTCACATGACCTACCCACGTCAGTTACGAAGCTTCACTCCCATTCATGAATTCTCTTGCGAGGCATCATGGGATAGCACAGCGTGCATGGGATGCAAATTTCAGAATCTCGCTGGAAGTAGTAGCTCATCCGGGCACTTCTCGCATACTGATTTTCGAATTCTATGAATTCAGACACCCTACTCGCCTCGCATACTGATTTTAGCGTACTATATAGTATGGAAGTATGCTTATAAGTTTCGCACACAGCCCGAATCTTGTTTTCAAAAATAATGAGTCAAAATGAAGGAGGTTTTTCCAAAACAAGCAAAATAATCTGACAACAGGGGAAGGAGGATAATCTTATGCACAAAACGAAAAAACAAGATCAGGTAACAGTTAATGTATTTATAGCGTTAAGCATCAATAATCTTGTAAAGCATTTATTAATCATAGTTCAACATTAAATGATGCATTATTAAAATCTAAAGATATCATTAGTTTATGCACAGTGAGTTAACATGACATAACATTAAGTTAACAATAATGTTAACAAAGATGAATAAATACCATAATAAATGTATTAGTAATTATTTGTTAATGATAACGTCACAACCATATCACCCTGCAGTCCAACAGGGCTTACTCACTGAAGCTAAGCAATGCTGTCAGTTCCTGGATGGGAGACCACATGGTGACCACTGTGTGAGTCCTAATGCCCCAATATAGTGAAGGGAACACTATACTGTCAGTGAGCGCTGTCTTTGGGATGAGACGTTAAACCGTCATCCACGCCAACAGATGGTCAAGACTTAAAAAAACTGATGGTTTTATTGATTTATTGAATCAAACGCCAACGTAAGAGCTGAACAGAATACAATAATAATAATAATAATAACAATAATAATAATAAGGCAATAGTGCATGTATCAGCTTAATACAAACTTAGCAGCTTACTATCAGATCTTAAATACTTCCACACAAGGATAAAACACACTATTTACATAATATTTAGTATACACCAACCTTGTGCCTCATCGTAGAGTGCTAAAGCATTCAATGATGACCTTTCCTCATATAACCAGACTTTCTGTATTTAATAAAGTAGCGATCTCAGTCCGCTCTTGCTCACTTTTTGTTTCTGAACATCTACACCGGAACTAACACTATATATCGACGTACGTTTTAAAATACAAATTCCTCAGAATGAAGCATACCATTTCAAAATAAAATAAGGACAACAATCAATTGAGCACCATTCAAATCTACTATGTTCCTTTAGAAAAATCTATTGTAAAAAAAGGTCATTGACCATTATTTTAAAGTGTTATCCAAGATTATTTTACTTACCCCACTGGTAAATTTCTTTGCTTGCTTTGTCTCAATTTTGGTAAATTATTTCTGAAAACAAGACCCAAAAACAGCTTTGTTTTAAATGTAATGTAATGAGTGAAGACAGACAAACTTTTTTTGTCACTGAAATTACATATAATGTCTCGTTTCCACTGACTGGTACGGTACGGGTCAGTACGGGTTACCTTTATCAGGCTTGCGTTTCCACTACCAAGGGTATCGTTTGAATGAATGTCTACAGTAAAGCTGTACGGGTCGCTCACATATCATATGAGAAGCACTTCTCACAAAACAGATGCTTTACACACATAAACACTTGTGTATAAATGTTTATTACTAACTTTACTATGAACATGAGTTGATTATAACTGCAGATCAATGACAGTGCGAAATAGCCTACTGTAACGTCTGTAATTACATAAAAAAAATAAATAAACTGCAAGATATGAACACATACAGACCCTTACAGTCTCCGATATGTTACCACTTACAGATAAACTACACACAGCAGACATTTAGTCCTTATTTAGTCCAGAAGGCGATGATAACATGGCAGTTTGTTCATGATTCAGTTTGCTGAAACAATTTGCTCCTGTGTTTTGTCGGGCTTCACTCTCGCGTTTGTCCTTTTCTTTTCTGAAAGGATTAGACGTCGAAGACACTTCAATAATCACACATGTTGTTATCATCAGCTCAAGAAGTTCGCTATATCAAATATAGACGCGATCGCGAGCTCCCTGGAGAAAGCGAAAACCGCTCACACTTTTAGACAGCCTCGTAAAACAACAGGACACGGCAGATTTTGATCTTCTTGGCTTTGTAGCTGTTCATCAAGACAACGACAAGGTTTGTTTGAGCTTGGGTCATCCATGGCTCATTATTATATGCATATAGTATTTCCACCTAATGTCTCGGCTGTGTATTAAAAACATGGCGGCTCCTTTGTTTTCATTCTGGCTAGCTCCACGAGATCGTGACCTATCTCTGTAACCAATCAGCATTCAGCTGTGCGTGTAGCTCCACCTTTTGGTACCCTTTCTTATGTTTGGTACCCTTTCGAAAGGGTGCAGAAAAAGTGGTACGGTACGGTTCGGTACACTTTTTGACAGTGGAAACGGGCCATAAAGTAATACAGAAATTAACTCTTTTCATTGTTGTTGTTTCTGAAAACATTATGAAGTAGCATCGGCTAAATTTAGCTTCTAGACAGACACCGAGGATTGAATTATGAGCTTCATTCTTCAAACTGTCTTGGACAAATTGATCTGTGATTCTCAATGTCATATAAACCCAATGCAAGCCTTCATTGTGGGCTAAAGTAACAGTTTCAGCATGTTCATTTGTGCCCAGCAGCTAATTAAAGGATGTTTAAAAAATAATAAAGCTGTGAAATTAGATTTTAAACATATTTGTTTGCTTTGCAGACAAATCAGCGCAGTAAAAAACCCAAAGTGGCGAGGGAGAGGTTGACTGAAGTCGTATTTTACTGCGCTGATTTTTTCTCTCTCTACATGTTTTATGATGTGGTTTTCTCAGGGCCGTGTTTCCTCAGCACAGCCGCTCAAACGGAGGCAGAAAATAATGAGTACAACTGCATGTGGAGTGGCTAACATGCAGGAAAAAAAACAAGCACAATTAGGTGAATTAAGTTGGTCTGCGCTCGGGGTCTGATTTCCTCCATTAAAGCGAGCAGGGGAAGCACTTTATAGAGCTGAAGCGTCCCACTGAATGTCCCTGGCGTCAAAATAGCTGCCCTGTCGCCTAGCGCACCACTGTATTTAAACAAGTTGATTAAGCTGAAATAAAGCCCCACCCGAGAGCCAGAGAGTTATTCCTGCAGTGCTCAGACGGC
This sequence comes from Danio tinwini, assembly GCA_903798205.1. Lineage (NCBI taxonomy): Eukaryota > Metazoa > Chordata > Actinopteri > Cypriniformes > Danionidae > Danio > Danio tinwini. The sequence goes on along the minus strand of CAIGQZ010031614.1, from coordinate 3,083,838 downwards.
TTTACACCCCGCTGGCAAAGCAAACAGCAGAACGCCACCAATGCTGTACACTGGAGCTTTGACTGCGCACATCAGTAATGCTCATGAAAACTATTCAAACACTCGTCATATTCAGCCACATCAGTATCAAAACGGATCAACATTGAGCATTGTTGACGTGCTTAACGTCTGAAATTCAATTGGTCTCATGACTTGTTCATTTATTCATTTTCCTTCAGCTTACTCTCGTATTTATCAGGAATCGCCACAGCGGAATGAACTGCCAACTATTTCAGCATATGCTTTACGCAGCGGATGCCTTTCCAGCTGCAACCCAGCACTGGGAAACACACTCATACACTACGGCCAATTTTGTTTAACAATTTACCTGTACACATCACTCGCACACACAGCACACATATACACACAAACTCATGCACACACACGCTCACACACATACATACTCACTCAATCACACAAACAAACACATCATGCACACACACACACACACACACACACTCACACACTCACATCATGCACACATCAAACATAAACACACACTCGCTCTCTCACACACACACACACACACACACACACAGACACATAAATGCAGTAACACAATACTGGTGACCTAACAGGATTTGTAATGCTTAGTAAGGCGTCCGCTGCGAGTACAGAAGACTGCATAAACCTTATAATAACAAAAACACACTTTGAGCTTGAGCTGTGCTTATTAAAATCTGGATTTTTAAATCTTCTTGTGGTGTTTGCACATGCCGCTTGCTTTCACCACAACGCTCAGGCTGCCAGAATGCTTCTGTGTGGCTTTCACTGGGCATTGATTGCTTTTTAGTGTGTTTCTGAGGTGTTTGTGTGGACACCTATACCTGCCGCTCAATATGTTAGCTTTATGACTAATAGCTACTGTACACACTATGAATCATGTATTAGCTTTAGCATCTAGTGAATTCATTATCTGTTAAGCATTAACTCTACATTAATAAACTTTAGTAAGCAGTTTATTACTGCAGCTACAAATGCAGTGTTCTTGGTTTATAACCACATTTATACTGTAATGTGCTTAATAATTGTACTTTTATAATTTGTGAATTCAAATGTACAGTAATTTCATTTTAGATAAGGTTGCAAAGATGTATTTTTTATTTGATACAGTTTTATTTGTGTATTTGATGGTCCGTTTGTTGAATTTAGGTTACATTGCATCTATATGCCAACTAATTCTCATTATATTATAAGCAGACTGCTTGGTTGGAGTTATGCTGAGTTCACACCAGACGCGAAAGAAGCGTCAAGCATGAGTGATTTACATGTTAAGTCAATGCAAACGCGTAAATAGACACCCTGCGGTGCGAATGTCCGCAGAAATTCAGATTTTTTAACTCTAGCGGTTCGCGCCATTCGCGCGTATTGCGGCATCTGCGCCGAGCCATTTGCACAATTCGCATCTATTTACTGGTTTATCCATGCGTTGCGCGTCTAGTGTGAACGCAACATAAGGGTTAGAGTAAGTGTAATGCTGCGTTCACACCAGATGCGGAACGCGCAGATAAATCTGGATATTCACGTGTAAATAGACGCGTGAACATTTGAGTTTACTCGCTTCATTCGTGCATCAAACTCCGATTCATTTGTGCATCAAATTCACTTCAGAACAGACGTGGATTTGCGTCATGGGCAGGGTTTCTGTCTGCCCGGTGACTGTAGCTTCGTTGCTAAATGGCTAACATGGATTTTATTGATAAAATAACATGTTATAAAATGTGTTCATAAGCTTTATGAAGGCTGAAAAACAGCGTCGATATGTTTGGAGTCGTGTCTAAGTCCACTAGATAATTTCAGAGGTGCACCCAGCACTGTGAGCTCATAAACTCCTCCAGAAACTTTACCTTTATGACGGAGGCTTTCAGCTGTGCTTCTGACTGAGCCAAGCCCAGTTTGATGAACTGTTGCCGGTGTCGGCTGGAGAATTTCCCCCGGGACACCAACAACAGGTGCTACGTCACAATCATGACCCTACAAGAGCAAGCTCCTGATTGGTTAACGCGGCGTTAATGTCCACAGAAGTTTGGGTTTTTGAACTTGAGCGATTTGCGCGATTTGCGCGTTAAGCACGTCAAATGCGCAAAACGCTCAATTCGTGCCACGCCATTCGCGCAATTTGCGCCATCCACGCCATCCGCGCCACACCATTCATGCAATTCGAGTCATTCACCCTGCGACATTCGCGCAATTCGCGCTGCAGGATGTCTGATTGCGCCATTGCATTGACTTAACATGTAAATCACTCGCGCTTGACGCTTCTTCCGTGCCTGGTGTCAACGCAGCATCAGTTGACATGTACTTGCAAAGTTTCTTATAGTCAGTTGAATGTCTGTTGAAGGAGCATATCAACAGATATCACGCAGACAGTCTACTAATACTCAAATGGACCATCAAAATAAAGTGTTACCTAAATCATTAACAAGCATGACAGTACAATTATTAAGCACATTATAAATGTTGTTGTAAGTCAAGAACACTGCATTTGTAGCTGCAGTTATAAACTGCTTACTAACGTTTATTAATGTAGAGTTAATGCTTAACAGATAATTATTTCACTATTTGCTAATGCTTAATAAATGATTCATAGTGTGTAGTTATTATAAAGTGTTACTGACTATTTGATAATAAAAACAAGTGAAAATAAATTAAAATACATTCAAAATACATTTAATTAATTGTTTTTTTCAGTTAATTGATAATAAATGTTGTTTAAGAGTTGCATTTTTATTGGAGGAACAGCTGTGATGATGAGGGGAGCGCCGAGGAAACAGTAGATGGGGAAACCCGATTGGTACATGTGTTACAAGTGTTTCTATAGCAAAGAACTGCAAATATGCAGATATTATAACAATCTAGAGATAAACACACCTTCTGCTCTCACTCTGCAAAGCTGTGGTTTGCTGATTAAACAAAAAACGAGTTGAAAACGGAGGCCGCCGTTTTCATATCAAATTTAAAGGGGACTGAGGTGATCATTTAGTAGTGGACAGTTCATGAGGAAATCGCTAAACATTTAGAGGCACTGAATAGAAATATAGTGGGCTAAAGCGATGCCCATGCTTTTTAAACATAATTTTTCCTCAGTGTTTCAGCGAGACATCATTTAGTTGACTTGTCGTCGTAATCGAAAAACTCCTGAAATTTTCTCCCAGCTGCTGCGGTCGTCAGGGGGCGGGGAATGGCTCAAATTAAACAAAGATGCACTGATTGCAACAAATAAGATGCAAGTAAAAAAAAACATTTGGTATACAGTTAAAGGGGACGCGAATACACGTAAATTAGGGAAGTCTAATCAGAAAAACAAGTGAGTATACCGAGGGTACACGCAATTATTGATCCTCAGAAGTCATAATACCCAAACAGCTCATGGAAAAAAGTAGGCACACTGAGTAAATGTGCGTATAGCCCCGACTACACCACTGCCTCCGACGCCCCCGACACCCCACCCCCCTTAAAAATACCCAAATTACTAAATATGTTGATTTAGAGCTGTTTCATTGTAAATAAACAGTTAAAAGGTCAGTAATATGTTTATTATTATTATTTACAAAAGAAAAAATAAATAGTATACATTAGCAGCAAATAGTTCAGTCAGCTTATTAAAATGAATAGCTATTATAATGAAATAAAATCAAGCTATCAAATCTCATTAGCTGTTTCTTTACTGTATAACTTACATATTCTGATTAAAGAGAAACGAATGAATCTCTTATTTAATTAGATTTTTTTTGTTTAATTGCATTAAAAAACAGGCGTCACTAAAAATGCACACATCTAACAATATAAAGAAAGCATTCGACTGCTTTCCTGACTTTTTATGCTCATTTAGGACAAAATTTGTTGTGTTTGAAAAAACCCACCAAGATCGACATCTTTAGATATTATTGTTATTAATTATGTCTATATGTCTGTTTAACACGCACCCAAAACCCAGTCTCCGCTTCAAATCGCGTGTACAGAATCTGTTTAGGAAACAGCCTCTATTTATCACTATGGGGAGCATCAGCTGACAGTCACGCACCACTATATGACTGTTTTGAGGATTGCATATGAAGAGAGACGGCACCTGTAATAAAAGAAAAGGGAATCCCGTTGTTTTCATTTTTATTTCAAAGTGTTTTCATGCCTAAACAAAGCTAAAGCACAGAACAGACTCACATTTAAGAGCAAAGGGTGGCCCCTGGTGACTCGGCGGTATGGGTTGCGTATAGGGAGGCTCTGCTCTTTAATGTTTATTGCCACCCTTCAGAGAAAGACTGAAAATACTGGAGAATTACTGGAAAATACCTTTACAGGATGATAGCAGGTTAGAAGTGTAAAATAAAGGAGAATCCCAGGAAAAACAGGAGGGTTAACAGGTATGATCTGGAGCTGTTTGCGATTCAAATCATGCCGTGTGAAATGTGTTCTGATTGAAAATAACACCGGCGATCACCTACAGCCAATGAGAGGGCAACATTCACTAGTGTGGTTACCTGTAGGTCAGCGGGAGGTTGGGGGAGACGTTAAAAGCACTCATTTTCAGTATATTTGGATACAAGAAATGGAGGAAAAACTAGTGTAAATTTGGCAGTAGCAAATATCACAATCTGATCAATATCACAATCAGGTCGAAAAGTAAAAATAAGTTGAGGAGACATTGCTAATTTTGTTCAAAAACCAGATGAGCAGCATGAGTACATTTTTCTACAGCCTAAAGCCTTCTTTTTCCATTATGTAGTTAATAACAAAAGATATACTACGTGACCTTGCATTGTTTCCATGTCACTTTTCGCGTTTGTTTGGTTGTGAGATGTAGTTTGGACAAAGTTGTTGGTGATTCTTTCTATTGTAAAGCAATACAGTGTGAACTGTCCTGTCGCCGATCCATCCTACAGTGTAAACACAGCACTGACAGAACACTAGCCCAGATAGTCATGCAGTGTGAAAACATCCATGACACGACTATGAAAATCATGCAGTCTGAACTCGGCATCAGCTGTTCAGGGCTTTGTTTTGCTCCATTGATGTGGACACTGTAATACACTGACCTAATAAACCTGCTGTTATTGAATATATAACCCAATTGTAGGCGTACATTTTTACTTCTGTGAGCTGTTTGTGTTGTTCTTCTGAAACACTAGCTGGCAGTAGGTGTTTATGCTCCTCTGTGTCAAGTTTCTTTACAGGTGTTTTGTTTTTTCAAAATGCTAGGCTGGAACCGGTAGACGTGCAACAACATTTATCATAAGGTAAACACAAAACAACAGTTTTCATCTGGAGCTCCTTCACGGGACTCCACACTTGTAAACACTCACTCCAACGCGTTCGTGCGGCTCTTGGTCCCGCTCACACTGGTCACAGCTACCAAGCCGACCAATTACAGTGCTTGTCGCAGAAGTATAAATCCAAATATATAACCCACTTCTGGCCTGAAAATATGTTTTTTATTAAAAGCAAGTTACTGATAAATGGTGAAATCATTTTGAATAGTCCAAATATCACAGTCTGAGAAGGGATTGCACTCTAGACAAGCAAACACACAGTGTAGTGTTATTTACAGAAATAATGAGTCAAATTAAGTGAGTTTTCCCCCTAAAACAAGCAAAATTCCTGCAAATGGCATACACAAAATAATCTAGTTTTTCCTTTTGAAATAAGATTTAAAAAAACCTAGAGAGAAACCAGACTCAGCTGGACACGACCATTTCTCCTATGGCCAAACTTCTTGTGCAGAGCTGCAGTCTAGGCGCTAGAGGCTGGAGAATGCTGGACCTCAGCGAAGACTCGTCTGTCCCTGGAGCGTCACAGGAATCAGTCTCATGCTCTCCACTCTTCCATGACCACCACAGCAGCTGCTCAGGATACGGCCTGGTCCAGGATTATGAAGACCTTGGGATCGCCTCGTCGCTGGTCTTGGATCGCATCAGTGGTGCTGCATAGTCTGAGGGCCTTGGGATGAGTACCCCCAGGGGAAAATAGAGAATAAAGAGAATAATTAGCGTAGCTGCTGTTCATAGTGTATATAAACGAGATGCAAAAACCTGCGTAGGGCACATCATGCGTCATACCGCTATGTAATGCACTGAGTGTATGCTTTGCTAAAAAGATGGGTCTCTAATCTAGTTTTGAAGAGTGAGTGTGTCTGAGCCTCGGACATTATCAGGAAGGCTATTTCAGAGTTTAGGAGCCATAAATGAGAACGCTCAACCTCCTTTAGTGGATTTTGCTATTCTAGGTACTACCAGAAGCCCTGAGTTTAGAGATCTTAAAGAGTGGGTTGGGTTGTAGCGAGACAAGAGGTTGGTTAGATAAACAGGAGCTCGATTATTTAAAGCTTTATAGGTAAGACAACACAGTGTGTTTTGCTTGTCTTGAAAATGCTTCTTGATTTCAGAATTTTAGGATATTTGTACTAGAAAAAAGACAAAAACTCTAATAAGAAGCATTATTTGCAGTGTGCAGATTTATTGTGTAGCTCGTGTTGTGTTGTTTACTGTTTGTTGTTGTTGTTGTGTTAGGAGTTTACTTCGGTCTCCAAATAACACACACCCAGAGAAAACACAATGACACAATAACGCAGGGAGTGTTGTAGTGTGTAGCTTAGCATAGTGATAGACAGTAAGCACTGGTTCGAGACCCCACACACAGACACACACACACACACACACACACACACACACACACACACACACACAGCTGTGTTCAATTGCAGTGTTAGGGTGGGGGTCTGATGGTCTGACGAAGCGGCAGCAAGACGATCTGTTTTTCCGCGGAGACGCCCAGTGTCAACAGACTGCCTGTCTCTCTCACACACACACACACACACACACACACACACACACACAAACACACAAACACACACATTGATACTGTACACACACACACTCGAACAAACACTCATACATACACATACAAATACACACTCAAACACACACATACGCACACACTCAAATGAACATGCATACATAAACATACACACTCAAACAAACACTCAAATACACACACACACATACACTCGGACAAACACTCACACACACAGACACACTCACACATACACTCCAAACAAACACTCACATACAGTACACTTAGGCAGGGCCGGATTAAGAATACATCGGGCCCTGGGGCTATAACAAATCCAAGGGCAGTCTTTTATTTTTTACCTCACAAAACCATATATATGATTGTTATGTTTGTTATTATTATTAGTAATTTAATAATTAATATTTTCCAATTTTCTACCAGTTGATTTATATTTATTTATTTATTTCTATTTTATTGAAATAGGCCTGCAAGTATACTAAATGAAGTAATGACAGAATTTGAACTTTAAAGTTTAAACAGGCTGCAAAAATTTGCACAAAAAACAACAACATTTGCATTACTTCCTAAATTAGGAGTTTAACTTTAAAAACTTTAGCTGACCATAAATCCCTAATGATATGATATCTTTAAAATCCATGCTTTTATCTAAAATAATGTGGTCTTCTGAGTTACAGAAGGCTAGCATCCTTATTTTATTTTATTTTGTTTTTTTTTCTTTCTTTTCTTTATTATTTTTTATTTAATTTATTTTTATTTTATTTTATTATATATTTTTATTATATATTTTTATGATTATTATTTTTCTTTCTTTTCATTTTCATTTTATTTAATTTTATTTAATTTAAATTTATTATTGATTTTTTTTTATTAATTTTTATTATTATTATTTTTTTATTATTGTTATTGTTTTTTCATAAAAGGGGTAAAGTAAACATTTATAAAAAATTGTTTGCTTTCTGGTTCAGTTAGACTTACTGTAAAGCATAACCGAGTGTATTTAATTGAGATAGATACACTGTTCTCCGCAACTATGGGTATTTTGATAACTGCTTGTGTAGGCTAATACTATTTGATTTGTTTGCACACTGTCTCGGTTATATTGTGTGACAGAAGGATTGTGCAGGCGCGTGCCGGTTTTCTGAGTCCAGCTGAGACTGCGATTCAGTTATGAGTTCATTCAGTTTGATTCCGCCTATCCCAGCTTCTGTTATGTACGAGTGTATCAATAATAAAGACTTTTGAATTTTGTTCTACGACAAGCTTGGTTAGCCTAACTTTGACTGGACAGTTCTCGCGGTAGTGGCGAAATAAGGGACTGTCCTGGGAAAATTGAGACATATGATCACCCTTGGCTAAAACAGGGCTATTGAATATTCTGATTGGGCTACAACCGCTCCGAGCCCTAGTTTAGCACCTGCATCACTGTTTTTGAACAGCAGTGAACCGAAAGTAAAACTTTAAATTATCGACGAGAGAAAGCATAGTGCAAAGAGGCGTTTCCCACGTCATATAGCAAATTAATTCTTCAGCCAATCAGGGCCCCCCTTCTTCCGTGGGTACTGGGGCTTCAGCCCCACCTAGCCCTTATGTTAATCCAGCCCTGCACTTAGCTATTGATCAGGGATGTTGAATAAGAAAATAGATTATAAATACTAATAAACAGTGAATATATATTGAAAATAAAAGGCAGGTAATAAGACAGTAGTTACTAGTGTGGGTTGATATTTAAACTAAAGTCTTTCTCAATCTTTTTGTGCAGATGGTTTATTTAAAATAAATGTGATTAAAGAGATTTCTCTTCTCCGAAATGTCACATTAAGAACAGCAGAGTGGCACAGACAGTCCAAGTGGGCGTTTTCCTGAATAAATGCAGCAGATTTAATGGCAATTGTCAAAGCATCAAACTTTTGTTGTGTGTGTGTGTGTGTGTGTGTGTGTGTGTGTGTGTGTGTGTGTGTGTGTGTGTGTGTGTGTGTGTGTGTGTCCTCCAGACGCATCAGCGGAGAGCGAACGATTGAGTCAGAAATGTTTTTCCTCTGCGGTGAAATGAAATGAAATCTGCTGGTTTCAGAGCATCACCACAAAACTCAGCATTCACACCCAAACAAACCCACATGCACTCTTCATACACACAAAAACAAATGCAAATACCACAAATACCACACACACAAATAAACACACCTACACACACACACACACACAGGTTTACACATGGTCACTTCTGCTGAGACCTGCTAAACAGACAGAAGCAGCCTCAGTTTGAGACCTTTCACTTTTTAATCGTGATTAAAGACCCTATTGCTTATGGAAATTACCAGTATTTATATAATTCTATATTAATGATGACCAGCATCTCTTCAATGCCACTATAAATTAGATTTTTTTAAATAAGGAAAAAAGAAAGATGTATTTTTTTTTCAGATCCCTGTCTGATATAGAAAGCAGACGTCTAGGAAAAAGATGACAGATGACACATTTCCCTCTTTAGTGTCAGCTGTAAACCAGAGTGAGCCATAAGAGTCCACAATCATCCACACAACACTCCCACTCTCCTGTTTTAGCTACACAACTCTAAACATGAGCCTCTGTGACATCATCAGGGCATCCCGCCCTCAGAGCTGTGTGTGAGTGTGTGTGTTGGCAGAGCGCTGGGCATCTGTGGGCATGGAGGAGGTTTGGTGAAATCGATTCATCTATAAATGTAGCGGGGGACAGAGATATGTGTGCGCCATTTCCCACACACAACTTGACTAAAGAACGTGCGCAGCTGTAAATACACTGCAAGACGTTTTCTATCTTAGAGTTCTTGTCTTGTTCGTAATGCAAATATCTAAAAAGTCTTAAATCAGGAAGAATTTTGTAGACAGGTAAAAATATTCGCCTCATGTTGGCGTGGGTTTCCTCCGGGTGCTCCGGTTTCCCTCACAGTCCAAACACATGCGCTATAGGGGAAACTAAATCAAACTAAATTGGCCGTTGTGTGTGTGTGTGTGTGTGTGTGTGTGTGTGTGTGTGTGTGAGAGAATGAGTGTGTATGGGTGTTTCCCAGTACTGGGTTGCAGCTGGATAGGCATCTGCTGCGTAAAACATAAGCTGGAATAGTTGGTGGTTCATTCCACTGTGGGGACCCCTGATAAGTTAGGGACTAAGCTGACGCAAAATGAATGAATGAATAAGTTAGATTGTGCCTGAATATTGTCGCCCTGATGAAAGCAAGTATGTAAAGTGGTGTAAACATCACTTTAATATCATTCAGTTCAGTTTAATTTAAACAATTAACAGTTTATTAGGCATCAAGCAACATCACAATCTCTTTAAGAGGAATACTCCTAGACTTCAGTTCATGGCAGCAGGTAAACACCGTGGGGATGCTTCCCTGCTTCAGCCTATGTAACCCGGTGAGTGATAAAACACTGCAGTCCTCTGTAGCACATCCTCGTGTTGTCTTTACCAGTGTGGTTCCGGTACTGAAGTTTGAAAACATCCATTTCCCCGCTAACATTATAGCGCCGCTGAGTGCGCTCTCAAACAGCTGATTTGCTGTAGTATTCACCAGTGCTCAACAGAAATGACTGTGATTGGCCGTGACGGTCATCAGTTCATCGCTCTTCACAGATTGCAAACACAGATACACGAACACTGGAGCGTTTCAAAGCTGTGAAGATCAGTCGATTCTCCAAGCGGATCACTCATCTGTGTTACACTTGGTAAACATCAGTGAAGTGTGGTGAATTGATTACCTTCACGGCCAATCACAGTCATTTCTGTTGAGCACTGGTGAACACAATGGCCAATCAGCGCTGTTTAAGAACACCATCAATAGTGCCTTAAATGTTAACTGGAAATAGACAATTTTTTTAATTTCAGTACTGAAATTTTGTATCGTGACAGTCTAATATAGTGAAAGAATCAGTTCATTAACTTGAGTTTGATGAATTGCATCTAAAATGTGTGTTTGGGAAAGAAAACGTTAGCTAACTAGTGCCATTTCCCTTAACTTAGCTGAAAATGAGGTCTGATATGCATGTTTATTTTCACTATTTATTCAGAACGGACTGTCGGGTCACTCGGAAGGCAGTGAAAGTATAAATATGTGTCGCTTTCTCTTCGCTGATAAGATATACAGCCAGCTACACAATATTCCTGTGTGACTCAGGCGGTTTCTTCCCACCGCAGCCTCGATTTCACTGGTAATAATGGCGACCGCGTGAAATCAGTCTATAATGCTGTTTAAATCAATAAGCTCTTTTCACTTCCAAACTATATGCTACAATAATAATGATAATAGTAATTGTAGTGCATTTTATTAGTAATGTGCCTTTTTTAAACCCAAAGTGCTACAATAGGAGATATTTAATACATAAAATAACTTTTTTAAAGTACAAAATACAAAAATAAAACAGGATTATTTGAGAAATGTTGCATGATAGTAGTTGAGCTAAAAACGAGATCAACACATTTCCGAACACAGCAGAGTAGAGGTGTGAACCAGATACTCATAAGGTGAAGTTTATTTATAAACTAATTTGGAGAGGATCACGTGCTTATGATTGCTTGCAGCCGGCCCCACATTATTCAATTTATGATTGACCAATCAGACGATTCCTAAGACACTATAAATACCCTCAGTTACATATAACAGCCATCTTCATTTTGAAGAATCCCGCCTTCCACCCCTACTCCTCCTCCTTTCCTAGATGGGTGGCACAGTGGCCCAGTAGTTAGCACTGTTGCCTCACAGCAAGAAAGTTACTGGTTCTAGTCCTTCCAAGCCAGCCAATGTTTCTGTGTGGAGTTAACACACTTTCCCCTTGCTCACGTGGGTTTCCCCCAGGGTCCACGATTTCCTCCTACTGTCTAAAAACATGTAACTTAAGTTAATTGACTAATCCAAATCTGCACCATAGACATGCTCTGAGTAAGTAGTTATCTCTTAAGAGCAATCACTATCTGTTCATTGTCTACTACAGCAGGGGAGTTCTCCAGATCTACCTGAGCTCAAACTCCCCTCTCGCCCTGCAAACGGGAGGGAGCCCCGGCCTCAAGGATCTTATGAGCTCAGGGCTCTCTCCCGGGACAGCATCCCAAATAAGCTTTATAATCAATCATCAGCTAAGTGTGAACTCTTGAAAGTGCATTTATGACTGTCATCTTCTCAAGGCACTAACCTGCATCCATCATATTATCCTGAGCGCGTCAGTGAAAGTACCTATGCAGAAAAACAGCAGCAGATCTTCAGTAACTGTGCCTCTGAAAGTTCATCTGCCATGTCTATGAGAATAAATGAGCTGAGAAACAGCCTCTAACAGCAGCCTGTTGACATGTGTTTAGACAAACTCCACACCTGAGAACAATTTACACTTTATATTGCCAGAGTAAAGTCAGTCTGCGTCCCAATTTGCATACTATCCATCCTAAATAGTATTTGAAAATTGAATTAGTGTGTCTCAAATTGTATTATGATGAAAGGTGTACTCCAAAGGTTCTCAGATGTGTTGCTATTTCTGGTGGACATGTGAAATGTAGAAGCGTCAGTACTCTAACTGCTAATATTGCCCACAATACATTGTGCATTGGATGTAAATTTGATTAGAACTACAAATTCAGGTAAAAAGTGTAAACAAACTACAAATATGGTGGACGTGTGAGACCAACCATCAACTACAATGCCGGGAAAGTTGTTTGAATGACTGTCAATCAATATCTAGCCAACTGGAACATATGTAAATCACGTATTCTGTTATATTTCATCTGCAACAACAATGTGAACTTCTATAAAGACGTGTTTGGAGATTAACTTCTGAATGCAGAATTATCCAAACACCTGAGGAGATTTCTTCCCATGCAAGACTTGCGATTAACCTGCTGCTGATGATGAATCTACAATATTGTAGGTAATTAAATGTTAAATAAATGTGGATGATGTGTGGAGATGATTGACAGGGCTCGTAACTGAGCAATATAATGCTCCATTAGGAAGTAGTTTGTCCCAACGTTTGCACACTCTTCTGTTACACAAGTTTGGTGACTTTTAGGACGTAGTTTAAGTTGAGGTCTGCAGACATCACAAGGCACAGATCAGTCAAAAATAGCCAAAATCAATTGATCATTTCATTCATTCATTGTTTCATTTTCTTTTCGGCTTAGTCCCTTTATCAATCCGGGGTCGCCACAGCGAAATGAACCGCCAACTTATCCAGCACATGTTTTACACAGCGGATGCCCTTCCAGCTGCAACCCATCTCTGGGAAACATTACGAACTCATACATTACGTACAATTTAGCTTACCCAATTCACCTGTACTGCATGTCTTTGGACTGTGAGAGAAATCAGAGCACCCGGAGGAAACCTATGCAAATGCACGGAGAACATGCAAATTCCCTACAGAAATGCCAACTGACGCAGCCGAGGCTCAAACCAGCAACCTTACTGCTGTGAGGCGACAGCACTACCTACTGCGCCTCTGCGTCACCTTTATTTCATTCATTTTATAGAAAATATTGCTTCCACTTTAATTTAAGTAACAATTCACATAATTTACTATTAAATATTAACTGTTTATTACAGCAAAGGCTCATAGGGAGGATGTACTCAGGGCTACTTTTTTGATAACTGAGAAAGATGTGCTCACAGTTACATATATGGCTGCATTTTGTGCACCCTCTGGTGGATTTCAGAGAAATAGCATTGTATAATTGAGATTGTCAAAAATGTACACGCCAGCCTGTAGGATTTTTTTAAAAAAATGCAAGAAGGCATAGTCCAGGATACATATTTCTCAGTTCTCAAAAGCGTAGCCCTGGGCACATACTTTATCTTCAATGAGCCTGGGTTGATTTATTTACACTTAAAAAAGTATGCTCTTATTCTACATCCCTAATTCTAACCAATACCTAAACTCAACTACTACCCTAATAACTATTAATAAGCAGCTAATTAACTAAAGATTAAAGTTAATGCTTTGTTAATATAGGGAGAATTGTACCTTAAAATAAAATGTGACCGAACTTTCTTTTAAAGTGAGCGGGAGATGAGATTCTGATTGATTTATCACACATTGCACCAAAAACACACACATTCATCTCATCATAATAATCACAATGTACAGTGTAGAGTGGTCACACTTTATTTTAATATACAATCCTCACTATTATTAAACCATTATCTATGATTTTTAGCTCAATAAACTCCTAAATTACTGCTTATTAATAATTATTAAGGTAGTAGTTGGGTTAAGATATTGGGTAAGATTAGGGATTGGGCAGTATATGTGCTTTATAAGTACTAAGACACCAGTTTTAGTAGTAAGAATTGATCTCTATACTAAAGTGTTACTGAAAATTGTAATTTTTTAAAAACTCTAATACTGTTAGCGTCACAGCAACGCATGAGTGTATTTTAGCCATTGGGACCGCACCACTGAAAGGCATTTGATGAGCATTTGCATTTGGGTATTTGCGTAGTTTGTTTCTAGCTCTAAATGTCCATGACAGAAGCCAAAGGTCGCTGTGGATTTCCTGTGACCTGTGTTCACTTCTGTGGAAATAAGTCAGGACAAATGCCACTGAAGCAGATTTAACAATATTTGTTGTAAAGTGATGGGAGGGGGCGTCCGTGACTCATCTCTGCATGCGACTGCATTAAGAGTTTCATCTGTTTCAGACTGATGTGACATTTAGAGCTGCAGATCATCAGTGAAGCTCACATGCGTCACTGATACAGCCCTGCAGTGGAAACACTGGACTGAGCAGCACAGACCACAGCTGACACACACACACACACACACACACACGCACGCTGCGGTGCTCTCTGTCATTACAGCATTATGCGGTCTGTCTGCTCTTCAGGGAATCCCCTGTGAACACACACTCAGCCGCATCGGCGTGGGAGCATCTTGGGAAAATGTTATTGTTCTGAAGCTACTCTCTGATGTCCTAAAGTCTGTGTGAAAGCTAAATCTACAATGTTTATTTCACTAGCTCACATTGTTATAAAGTTGCCCTGAAACAGAAGATAAGATTGTTCATTTTTCCCTTATCATGATGTACTTTCATTTGAAACCGCCCTGAAATTATAAAAAGAAATGTTGGGCGGTGCAGGATTTTGACCTTTGGGAACCGATTGGATTATTGGAAGATTGATGAATGCACAGTCAGAAACAAGACACATCCTGCCCTAAGAGACTGAGAGCCCCAGCCTGAATGACTGATAGCCCCACCCTGACTGATAGCCCCGCCCCAAAGGACTGATAACCCCGCCCTAAAATACTGATTCTCTCTAAATAAC
>CAIGQZ010031614.1:3042826-3053690 GCA_903798205.1 Danio tinwini | reverse complement strand
ACACACACACACACACACACACACACACACACACACACACACACACAGAGAGGCCTGACTTAATTATCAGGCAGTTTCACGCCACAACACAGGAGTCTGCCGGTCTCGTTTTCATCAGATGATAATATTAATGTGCCTCAGAGAAGTTTACGTAGCATTTAAGCTGGTGAAATAACAGTGTTAAATATCAGTGTGACGCGACGGGGCAAGTTTTCTGGGAAAGTGTGTGTGCATACATGAGATTATTTTTTTGTCTCCACTTTTCCAAACTAGTGTGAATCACACAAAAGCATACCATGAAAAACGAATAACATGTGATTTGGGGGTTTTAAAAAAAGACGCAGGAGTTACTTTGGCTGATATAAAAAGCCACAGCGTATGTGTGTGTGTGTGTGTGCGCTCTGTGATGTCAGAAGTAGTGCTGAACCTCAGATATATATATATTGAATGCTGAAGTGCTTGACAGGATCAGAGGAGCCCAGCATCCCTGTCGACACACACTGATCTCAGGACAGCAAACACACACACACGCAAAAAGAGTTTTGACCGGCTCAAGAAATATCTGTATGGATTGTTAAGGAGACTTTGTGGACTGCATCTGATTCTTTACTGTGAGTCTATTTTCTTTTTTAATCATGTTTTTAGTGAAATATCACAGTTTTGCTGCTGTTTTTGTGTTTTATTTAGTGGGTCAAACGGTTTTTCTGTCAAATTAAATAATACAAAAAGTGATTTTATGTGATTTTATGTTATTTCTTTTGGATAAAGTCTTTTAGTTTGGCTGGAATATGTATTTTTATGTCAAAACTGTGTTCAGTATTATTATTTATTTATTTATTTTCTATTGTCTACAATACTAACTTGCCTTGTTAACCAAATTAACCTAGTTAAGTCTTTAAATTGCACTTTAAGCTGAATACTAGTATATTAGTATCATCATTATTAAGACAAAAGACAACATAATTTAGCTATCAGAAATGGGTTAGTAGTACTAAGTATTGTTTTTAAAATAGTATTTACATCATTTGGAAAATGCCTGAAAAATATCACAATGTGTGAATAATTTTGTCTAGAACTTTGTTTAAAAGTGTATTTTATACATTATACATCATTAAATGTAATTTAAGTGTGCTTAGTTGTTTTAAAAAGTCTAAATATTGCATTAACACTTATTAAATGTAAGAGATGCATATAATAAGCTATATACAATTGTTCATGTTATTGAATCCGCTTATACTGGAGCAGATTCACTGACAAAGCATTATAGGATCACATCATGTAGCAGTTACTTAATAATAAAAAATATTCACTATAATTTGTCCTATTTCAAGTATTAAATTGGACTCTTATGTTGGGAAGTTAACAACAGACAGCAATAAAAGGAAACTAGAGCCTTAAACCGGCATTATTTACATATATATTAATAATCATTTAGCTTATATTGATAAATGTGATGTTATAGACTTAGGCTGAATTATATATTTTACATTTAAACTATAAATATATCCTCCTTAAATGGGAAAATGACTGAATCCTCTTCAAAATTGTGGTTTTCTCGTTAAAGTTTGAGCTAAAATGTGAACCAGTCTCCCTCTGCAGAGTTTATTGAGAAATCTTTGAGCTATATTTGAAATATCTGATGTTTACTGCTAATTTAGACTGAGCTGAATTGAATTAATTTAGATTGTAATGTGTTCACACTCTTTTTATTTAATCACTAAAGGAAAACAGGATGCAATTTTGTGACAAAAAGAGTTTTTATTTAGTTTATTCATGAGTATATCTTAATAGACTTACAGTAGATTCACTAGAAACTATTTTATGATCATATTGGGTTGCAAAAACACCTGAACATTATCGAAAACTTCACTGAACTTTGCACTGAAATGTGGATCAAGCATCAGCTTAGGAGACAATAGATGTAAAATGTGGATGAATATGTGAAGTTTAAGGGGAAATATCTGAGTTTAGTTAGATTTTTTGCATCTTTGATGGATTTGTATGTGTGTGTGTCATGCTTTTTATTCAGATTTACAGTAGTTTACCGTAAAACTAAAATGTATAATCTTTTATACTCTCCTTTTTATCAACATATCAATCTACATTAATGTCAAAACAAAAGTGTATACTGACATAGTTTCTATACCAAAAATGTAAGCATATTTGCGAATAATCATTTGCTGACAAATATTAAATACTGATTAATTGTCATCTGAAGCAATATTATTGGCCATTTTGCTTCAAGGCTGTAAAATCAAGCAGTGCATTATTTATGTAAACGAAACTACTTCCTTTGACTTAGATTTTTAAAATAGAAATAACTTACATGAACTCAAAATTTGATTGTATTAGACTGAACTTAAACTGAATGAGTTAACAATGCAGATTTCGAGTTCCCAGCATGCGTAGGGAGACATGATTTAGACTTAAATTGTTGTGTTGGTGTGATTTACAGAGCTAAACATTAAATTGTTAATCTCTACTGACTCAGATTACAGATCCAGTTAAGTCAATAAAACTTGTCTGAGTAGATGATACTCAATATAAATTAAATATAAGTATATAAGTAAGATATATATATATATATCAATATAAGTTAAAATTGCTTAATGGAATTAAGGCAATGCCTGTGCTCAATCCAATTAAGTAAACTTAACAGATATTTACAGTGACATTTGTGTAATTTGAGTATCAAAAAGAATAGTATTTTGACGTTATACTGACTGACAATGAACATTATTCAACTCATATTCCCCTATTTACATATTGGGCAGCACTTTAGTGTAACAAATCACACCATTTACTAGTGTCCTATTAACTGTTTATTATTAAGAGATTAACTGTTTATTAGCACTTATAAAGTATGATCATATTTTACATTGCTCAACACTTTAATAACTATTAATAAGCAGCTAATCACTTGTGTATTGAGTTATCAGTCATAGTTAATGGTTTGTTATTAGCATGAATTGTACAATAAATTAAAGAGTGACTTAATATTTATATAAAATAGATATTTACTGACTTTATTTATAGCCTGAGCGTCTGTGAATTGTAGCTTTATTTCAGCTTTAGACTCTTCATTAAAGTCTCAGTCTTTCCATCTCTCAGCTCTAATTCATTATAATCTCAAGATCAATCAAAATCTGCATATTATTAACCGACCAGAGAGAAAAAAGATGCATTAATGTGACAAAAGGAGTTTTCAGCTTGACGTTGTGCTCTGTGCGAATCTGAATCATAAAGTAAATGGTGTGATATAATACTTTATGACTCCTGGAGAGAAGTCCAGAGAAAGAGTCAAAAGCAGCCAAGGCGCTGCCGAATGTGACTTTATTCTGGGATGAGGAACAACTGGGTGGATGTTATTTTAGTTTAACCCATCATTTACCAACACATGAGCTTCTAACACAGTTCAGTCGATCAATCTGATCATGAAACATGTGTTATAACATAATAACGAAACCCACACGGTTAAAGAATATCCAGAAATGAGCAGTTTTGATTTTTATTTTTGTTTATTTCTGCTTCTGAATTGCACTATGGGATCTTGATCTTTCTTCTAACAACTTTTAACCTTCATAAATTGTAAAAAGTGACTTTTATTGTCATTTGTAATAGTTTGCAGTGCTATATCGTCTGGGTTGGTGTTGTATATTACACTATTAAGTAGTAAATTGCCAGTGCATTTTCTCTTATATAAAATACTTATTTCTCTCTATAATATTTCTTATGCATTATATTATTCCAAACTACTAAAATGTCACTAAAAGTCACTTTGTTAAACTGTAGAGTTGAATTTTCAGCATTAGGGCAGAGCAGGTCGGCACCAGTGGTGTAGTGGTTAGTGCGTCGACACGTTAGAATCCCGCCTCACAGTCCTATGCCGATCCTTCTCCTCTCTCTGCTCCCCATGCTTTCCTGTCAATACTCTACAGTTTCCTATCCATTAAAGGTGAAAACCCTGAAAAAATAATTATAAAAAAAAGGAAGTGGACAGAGCAGAGATCAACATCCCATAATGCAATTCACAACAACAAATAAACCAAAAACACAGGTATTGACATATATTTTTACAGTGTAGCTAAAATGAAAGACATATTATTGATCCGCTGTAATGTTAATACATTTTTGAGCAAGTATTAATAGTGTGTGGGTTTATATGTTTGCTTTTTGCTCATAATTACATCAGAAATGTGCATTAAGATATTAAAGTACACATGAAATCAAAACTAACCATATTGATTTTGTTAGCTCACATTGCTGGTTTTGTGCCGAACACTTCATCTGTAAATCTCATTAAGAAAGAAAAATAGTTGCCCTTGTAATCATTAATTAATCTGAAAATGGACAAAATCTTGTTTGCTTTCAGTTAAATTCTCAAATTACGACTGTCTGAGGTAGTGGGCGTGGCTAACACACTTAACCACGCCCCTCCAACTGTCATCATTATGACACCAAACAGAAATGGTGTGGGGGAGGAGTTTGTTAGGTTGTAATAACCATACTTGCCAACACTCCCGTTTTTACTGGGAGTCTCCTGTTTTTCAGACCCATCTCCAGACACCCTCCAGTTTTGTTATTTCTCCTGGAAAACTCCTATAAATTCACCCCAGTCCCGGTCCTCATTTTTTTAGGTACAGTCTGTAACACCCCCGGGTCACCAACTTTTGTATAGTATCTGTTCACATCTGCCACCAGAAACCTGGTCCATAGTACAGTTACTAACACCACAGAATGTTTACTAACCTGGTGTTATTCAGACAAACACACTATGTCATCCATCCCACATCCCAATTCATGTAGACTTGAAGGGATGTCATTGTAAGGAATAATTGATCACAAGCCATTTAATTATTAGGAAAAAGTGCATTATTCTCTAATAACCCACCAGCTCTGAGTGTATTTTCCTCTGGTCCCCAGCACAGCTGCTAAACCACTGTTGAGATGTTGTATTTGAGAGTGTGTCAGGTGTTTGTCCTCCTCAAGCTGCTGCTGTGTGTAGCTCTAGTGTCCTCCACATCTCTTCTAAAGCCTTCTCTTGTGTTCTGATGTGATTTCTGACCAGTGTAGATAGCTGTGAAATAACTATAATCATTCAGCGGAGTGATACGCTCTAAACCTGCCGGAACTACTTCAACTGTGCCTTTATCTGACAATAACCAAACACCTTTGAGTGCTCATCAGCCAATCAGAATCAAGCATTCTGCAGCAGTGTTGAATCAAACACACTCAGATTATATAAATGTAAATAGTCGCAGTATTTAATGCCCCGTGCACTATTAAAACAGATCTGTCCTTGGAGGAAAAAAGAGCTAGAGATTAGAGGACGTGCGAGTGGCGAGGAAAAAAGCAGTACGATTAAAAGTGAACATTTTTTGTGTGTGTGTATGGCGCTCTCTGCCAAAAGCCAGTAATTTTGGATGAATCTGAAACAGCTTTCCTGGCTTCAACCCCACTTCACGCCTTCTGCCAGGAAAGACTTTTTTCACCTGTTTATATGCAGGTAAAGTATACTCTACAGAGTGCCCCCGAATGAGGTCTTTTTTTCCAACTCAACACCAAACCCTTATATAAGTGTGCGTGCATGTGTGTGCGTGCATGTGTGTGTAAGTAGACCACAGGAGCTGAAACAGGTAGACGAGACCTGTGTGACTGAAGTGGAACTTTAACTACATCAGCATGTAAAGAGCTGTTTCTAACACACACTGAAGGAGTCTTTATCATTATTAGCGCTCTGCTCTTTTGAGGCCGTCGGGAACATTACATCTGCATGCTATTACTGCACAACAGAATCTTCTTGTCTGTTTATCAGTACACAAATCTAATGTTTTGTGCATCTGAAAAATGCACAAAAGTTAATTTTTCCAAAGTTCTGAATGTTGCTGGATATTGTGCTGTATAGTAGTACGCTTGTGGTTGCTGGATATTGCTGCATGTATTTATCTACACTGTAAAAAATGTGTTATTGTATAAATACACTGTAAAAATGTGTAAAACAACAGATCTGAGATTACAGAAATTTACTATAAAATATAAGATATTAAATACAGAAATTTCCTTCAACTTAAATTTCCGGTAAATTTCTGTAATTTAATGTCTGTTATTTTACGGTAAAATTCTGTAATTTAACTTCTGTTATTTTACAATAAATTTCTGTAATTTAACTTCTGTTATTTTACGGTAAATTTCTGTCATTTAAGATCTGTTGTTTTACAGTAAAATTCAGTATTTAGTGTTTGTTATTTTACGGTAAATTTCTGTCATTTAAGATCTGTTGTTTTACAGTAAAATTCAGTATTTAGTGTTTGTTATTTTACGGTAAATTTTTGTGATTTTTAACGGCCGTTATTTTATGGTTAATTTCTGTAATTTAACGTCTGTTATTTTAAAGGGTTTTTTCGCTGGAAAAAAACGCGTAAAAATACAGGTTTTTTTGTGTAATTTTTTTTATTTTAAATGAATGAGATATTTAAAATTCAGAACTATACATAAGCTAAACAGATAAATAAATGAAAAAAATTATAATTTTCCAGTATTTTTAAGGGATTTTTTGAGTACATAGTATTATGAAATTTGTAATAACGTAAAATGTTGAGAGTTTTCAGTTTTTCCACTGGAATGAATAGAATTTAATATATAAAATGCTCAAAAACTTCCCTATTTTATTTTAATAAATAAAAACTAGATAAAATGTTTAAAATTCAGAGCTATACATAGGTTATACAGATAAATCTGTAGCGGAAACAAACATATGCATTTCTTCAGTATTTTGAGGCATGTTTTTTGGACATTATATTTATAATAATATAAAATGTTGAGGGTTTACAATATTTTCACTGGAATTAATGAAATAAAATTTTTTATGCATAAAAACTGGATAAATATTTAATATTTTAATTCTGCTAAACTAATCTTTACAGATAGCTATATAATGGGGAAATTATGTATTTTTAGGGTTATTTTTAAGGGTTATATTTTGAATACATCATTTAATGAAATTTATAATAACATTAAATAATGAGAGTTTGCAGGTTGGAATTAATTTCCAATGGAATGAATCGAAATAAATATATGAAATGCAAAAAATTGCCAAATAAACTTTTATGTCTCACAAAACAACACAAATGTTAAGGTTTTCAGACCAAATGTATTTATTTTATTGAATAAAACCTTTAAACTTTAAAAAGGATCACAGATTCCACTTACATTCTAAATGCTGGCTTATTTAATGACTAACCCACACATTGGGTTAAATTTGGTCCTATTAATTTAGTTTAGTCTGTACTACATCAAGAATCGAGTTAAAATAACCCTGTCTTTTTGGAGTGTATTTTTCATTCATTCATTAATTTTCCTTTCGGTTTAGTCCCTTTATTAATCAGAGGTTGCCACAGCGGAATGAACCACCAACTTATCCAGCATATGTTTTACGCAGCAGATGCCCTTCCAGCCACAACCCAACACTGGGAAACACCCACTCTTGCATTCACACACACTACGGCCAATTTAGTTTATTCAATTCCCCCATAGTGCATGTGTTTGGACTGTGGTGGAAACCGGAGCACCTGGAGGAAACCCATGCCAACACGGGAAAACATGCAAACTCCACATAGAAACACCAACTGATCTAGCTGGGGTTCGAACCAGCGACCTTCTTGCTGTGAGGCGATCGTGCTACCCACTACGCCACCATGACACCAGAGTGTATTTTTGTTCTATCTATTATTTTCTAAAATAATGGCATTGCAATTTTATAAAACCAAAACCCCCTGTGAAGCTGTGCTTTCTATCACAGCTAATAGTGATTTACACACTCCACAACAGCAATCCTTAGCTGTTATAAATTCACTGTAAACAACAGCTTCCTATATATTATTGCTGTAATATCCTTGCTTGTAAGTGGATCTTAATCTGAGAATGTTTTGCTATTTATGCTGCAAAGTTAGACAGAAATACTGAGTAGCAGTAATGGCTCATGGACGTCATAGACACTGAATATTGTGAGCCAGTGACAGACGCTCACCACAACACACAGTAATTGAGTTGCTTTGTAAACAAGACCTTTATATTCTTCCACAAACCTTCAAAGAGACGCCCTGAGCTGCATGACGGAGGAGTTATGGCACAGTCTGCTGCACTAGTAAATACAAACACATTTATACACTGTCTGAAACCAATCAAAAACCCAATTATTGTTTTGTTGGAAATACCTACTGATTTTAAGGCTGCAGGAATCTCGATTTTTCATGCATTTCTGTTTTAGTGTCGGGGGAAATGGGGGCGGGGCTTAATATAATCCACTGGGCATTGATGGGATTGTTTGAAGTGGGCGTGGCATGACTGAATGAGTCATGGCTTGAGGGGCGGAGATGTATTTTCAAGAGGCAGAGCCAGTTATGATGATGATTATCAGAAGGATAATGTGGATTGATGAACTATTTTCAATAAGAGCATGAAGGTGTGTTAATAATACACACGGGCTGTGCATCTTTAGAGAAAGTCCCACTGCCTTCTGCTAAATGACTTGAGAAAATCTCATATGTCTGCAGAAAGAGTTTATTTCTCAAACTGAGTTAAACACATGATGTGCTAAAACTGGCTTCTTTGCTAATTGAATTGCATTTGTACTTTTAAGTATTTGTAAATTGTCCAGCCTGATCTCATGAGGGAACATGTTTATTTTACGCTTTGTCAGCTTAGTACGAATTCATACAAGTTCAGTTGAAAATGAAAATGTACGATATTTGAAAGGAGTGACCACAAACCCCTGGCCCAACCATCATTGGGAGGGCTTATCATACTAAAATGTACAAATGCAATCATACAAATTCATAAGAATTAGCTACTAAACCAAAAAGTTACAAATAGGCATGAGATAAACTTGGTTGTAGTGATTCTACAGTTGCTATGGTAACAACTACAGTAATTGAACTGTTGTGGTGATTCTACAGTTGCTATGGTAACAACTACAGTAATTGAACTGTTGTGGTGATTCTACTGTTGCTATGGTAACACAGCTATAGTAATTGATCAGTTGTGGTGATTCTACAGTTGCTAGGGTAACATAACTACAGTAATTGATTAGTTTTGGTTATTCTACAGTTGCTGTGGTAACACAACCACTACAGTAATTGATCTGTTATGGTGATTCTGTAGTTGCTAAGGTAACACAACAACAACAACAACAACAGTAGCTGATCGTTTGTGATTTTACAGTTGCTATGGTAACAACTACAGTAATTGATCTGTTGTGGTGATTCTACAGTTGTTATGGTAACACAACCACTACTGTAATTGATCTGTTGTGGTGGTTCTATAGTTGCTATGGTAACACAACAACTGCAGTAATATAAACAAATGACCCAAAACTGTAGTTTTCTACAACTTCAGGGTATATTCACTACTATACACCACAGTTTACTGTAATAAAACTAAAGTGTACTGCAGTATTGATGGTCAGTTCACTGTAGTTAATACTACAGTATGCTGCGAGTGTGTTATAAATTGTATTTACAGTACAACACACTTAACTGTAATATGGTTCAAAAACATTGTAGTATATACTATAAATTACTATAGTATTTTTTTAAGTGCTGGTGTCCAGACTGCTGTTGTCTCCAGCTTTTATCACTTCAGCTTATTGAATGTTGCCTCAGATTCTGGCAGAACTGCATTTACTTCCCACATCTTTGCCTGAAAATCTCTGTTTTCCCACAGTCATCACTGTAAACCAGCAGAATTGTTGGAATTGTCATATATTTGACATCATCCTAGTATTTTCCTGTTGGACAGAATCCAGTATTGTTTGTTAGATGTGTGTTTCGAAACAGCGCTGAAGTGAACAGGCAGAAAGCTGTGATTTGCCGATCAAAATATGTCATTCCTTGCAATAGTAGATGCATTTTTGTGGTGCAAAACCTGGAAACAGTTGCATTTTAGCAACTCTAATTCCTCCGGCTTGAGGTCAATGGGTTTGTGGGTCTGTGGTGAACTCATGTTTACTCTACAACATAAAATACATCATTAAAACACACTTAAATGATAATTTTTTTACTTGTATTGAGTAGATGGTTGGCAAAGCGTGTCTAAATGGGGCAAAACAGAGATTGCCAGACATCAGCTAAACTCATATATTCACTATAGTGCAATTAATTATTCACTATAATAACATTTAATATTGCTTTCTTGCAAACTCAAATGCTCGAAAAAAATGTACAAATAAAATGATGGAAAATTGGATATTTATATATAACTAAAATTATATATGATATATGGATACTATATAAAGTTTTAGACAGAATGTGCTAGAAAATGTCTCACCAATTAAAGGGTTACAAATAAGTTGAATTAAAATGAACACGTAAACTCAACAAAAGAAAAAAAAAACTGCCAACTTATTCAGCATTTGTTTTACACAGCGGATGCCCTTCCAGCTGCAACCCATCACTGGGAAACATCCATACACACCCATTCACACACATACACTTCGGCCAATTTAGCTTACCCAATTCCCCTATAGCTCATGTATTTGGACTTGTAAGGGGAAACAGGAGCACCCAGAGGAAACCCACGCCAACACTGGGAGAATATGCAAATTCCACATAGAAACACCAAACTGACCCAGCCGAGGCTCAAACCAGCGACCTTTTTGCTGTGAGGCAATTGTGCGCCACCGTGCAGCCCCCTCAACAGATCAATTAATATAATTGTTGTTACCATATCAGCTATAGAATAACCACAACAGATCAATTACAATAGTTTTGGTGTTACCATAGCAACTACAGATTCACCACAACAGATTAATTACAATAGTAGTTGTGTTACCATAGCAACTATAGAATCACCACAACAGATCAATTAC
>CAIGQZ010031614.1:2947660-3011481 GCA_903798205.1 Danio tinwini | reverse complement strand
AGATTAATTGCTGTAGTTGTTGAGTTACCATAGCAACTGTGGAATCACCACAACAGATTAACTACTGTAGTTGTTCAGTTACCATAGCAACTGTGGAAACACCACAACAGATTAATTGGTGTAATTGCTGTTACCATAGCAACTGTAGAATCACCACAACAGATTAATTACTGTAGTTGTTGTGTACCATAGCAACTGTAGAATCATCACAAGAGATTAGTTCAAGTACTTTAGTATTGCTGAAAAACAGTAGCATTGTCTATAAATTACTATAGTATTTTTTGAGTAATTTTTTTTATTATTGAGGGTTTATTTTTCAATGTAACCTTCAGTCTTGTAAGTAATTTTAATATTACACATTAAAAAATATCTGTTGTCTGCTCCAATTCAAGTACACTATAATCAAAAACACTATATGCATTTAAACGACTACAGTATTGTCTAATATGTGAGAGAAAGCACTTAAAGTCTGCTCTTCAGAGTTAAAGAAAGGCCGTATTTTTCTTGAGTCTTCAGGGGACGGTGTGTGTTATTTAATTGACCAAATTACTGAGCAAAGCCAAGGCTGATTTTTACATTCACAGAGGACTATCAGTGGCTGCGGTTTCTTCAGAGGAAGAAGAAAGCATGACTCGAGTCTGTACTGCAGTTTTTGTGTTGTCGGATCACACAAGCCTCCAGGAGGGAAATCAATCGGCTCTGGATCGTGGGAAACATCTGTATAGTTTAGCTGGCCGGCTGCTGCAGAGCTGTGGAAATTACCCTGGATTATTGGTTGAGAGGATTTCCTTCCTCTGTACCTGCATGCCACACTGTTCAGCGCAAAAATGAGGCAGTGTGAGTGACTGCTTTTCAACACGGCTCCACAGGCCTCCATGAAAAAGCTTTACGTTTAAATAAACATGTGCGGGTTTATACAGACAGAGAGGAGCTTTGCCTCTCAGGGCCCTCTTTTAAAGAGCCTATTATGCAAAAAACATCTTCATAATGTGTTTAAACACAGTTGTGTGGCAAAGGTGTGTGTGAATATAACCAGCTTCTAATGGTAATTAATTCTATTTTTAATAATCAGACTTGATAAAAACAGTCAGCAAAAACACTTTGATTGACATTTCCCCTTTGTATGTGTCATCAGAGGGGGAAAGCCCCGCTCACTAGTGACCATCTCTTGCTTATTAGCATAAACAGCCCTGAGTGAGAAGCAGCCATATTGAATCTGCTGTTATGCTAACACATGGGCATTTTTAGCTTCACCATTTTTTCCTAAGTAATGTAATTACTGGCGTGTGGGTTCTGCTTGCAGTGTTTATTTTTGTCCTTTCAGTATGTTTATGTGCCCTCACAATCATGTTTTTTAGTGCTCGAGTTTGTAATTTGTAATTTTCTTCATAGTTTGTGCACTCGCATAGTATTGTTTAGTCATATTTGACACCGTACTTATAGAACAGCAGGAATAACTGTTTCGTTGGTTACTGCTGAAACAAATCAGTTATGCTGGTATATTAATAATTATACTGAGATCAACTGATTAGAAAATACCATCTAAAGTTTTCTGAAGACAATAGAGATGCATTATAATCAGTGCTTTTTTACAGTTAAATCTACAAAGCAGTTAATAAATGGAAAAAATCAAATAGCCGCTAAATAATACGGGACATCCAAGCCAATATGGGACATTTGGCAATTCACACTACCTCTGCTGACATCAAAACACCTGCTGTGGGAGAAGACAAATGACCCATAAAGCTTTACCATCTTACATTGACTCAAAACACAGTTTATTTGTGAACGCATCAACCTTGAATGCCTCAATATCTCGCACAATATTGTTCTGTCTGATGTATAGTCTGTCTTAGGTTATGTGTAAATTTAAAGTTTTACTGTCAAAACTACCAACCGAAATGGAAACGTCAATTGAATCAAACGCACCAACTTTCATGATTGAAATCTACAAACACAGGTAAGTGAATTAAACCAAATACTTAAATGTGTATTTTGCATCAGAAATACTGATGTGCATGAAAATCTATAAATGTTTAATGAATAACATATTAATAATTACTATAAAAGCTAAATAAACATAGTGGATGGGATCCAGTTCTGTTCCTTAACATTTCCTTCGACTTCTGTGTCATTGTTTGGTCAATAGAGTCCTCTAGTGGACACAAATAAACATAACAGCTTCATTAAATAGCAGTGATTTGCTGTTAAATTATGTGCGAGGGGGGAAATTATGGAAATGTATATATTTTTTATTATTATACAAATGTCTCTATTATTTTTCTTTATTTTCAGGGAGGTCTGAGTTCTTCCGGCCCTGTAATAAATACTGGTGTTACAGTTATTGTTTCTACTTTAAATAAAAGATAAAGTAGTTACAGTTTCTCATTATTTAATATGTATTTTTGTTGTTTTTCATCATAGCATCTACTGTTTTTTATTATAACATAACTGACAATCATACAGCACTTGTAAGATGGCTTACAACATATGTAACAATCATAATAACGTTAGTCACATACTCTACCTAAAGACTATAGAATACAATATAAATTATATATAGGGATTTGCAGCACATGCACGTGTGAATGGGGTATTCTGCCCTCTTTTATTTACGTAAAGCGTGCGCGCTCCTGTGCTGAAGTTCTTCCTGTTCTCGTGCGCCGCACTTCCGGTCGGCCAAACACGCCACTGTTCAATCTGTTACATGCGCACTGAGTACCCGGAGCTGGGCGGATGATGATGGAGCGGTAAAGTTCACGGTAAGCTATGGTAACATTTACTTCATCCGTTAATTTACACCATGTTTTATTCATTGGGATTAAAGTTTCGGGCGAGTCTTTTGTGTGACAGCGCGCGCCTGCACGAGCCGTCATGACCATCACATTCACAACACGCGTATCAGTCCGTTAAGCTGATAATTCATCAGTCTACCGATTTAACGGGACACTTGTTCGTCTGTTTAGCTGTACGGCGGAGGTTTGTCGTTATTTCGTTGTGTTTTCTCGGTCTGTCACGCCACGTTCACTGAGATTCCGCACGCGCGTGACACGCTGGTCGGTTAGCAACGTGAGCGCGCAAACGAAAGTCGGTTGTTTTTAAAATACGAGATTATAACCGCGAGTTTAGCGAATATCTGAGCTACATCTAATAGTACTGTGAATATGAAAAGGTGTTTTGTGTTAGTGGGTCATATAGGGTTGATTAATCTCACTATTGGGCCCGTGTTGCATCAGAAAAGTGCTGTGTATCTGTCAGATCATATGTCATGATAAAGGAGTACTACAGTATTTACACTGGGAAAAAATACGTGTTTGTCAAAATATTAAAGCATTACCATGGCACACCTCCTAAAACCACCACCATGCCATACCATGGTGTTGTGGTACTTTTTGTGAGTAAAAGAATTAAGGAGAGTGCTGATTCAGCCTGTGTTGTGTGTGTGTGTGTTTGGTCATTCGTCTGTTGTTGTTCTGAAGAGGTCATTCATTATTCCTCGATATATATTGACATTAAATTGCATTCTCAATCAAGCTTTTTGTCATTTACATTAACATTGTAATAGAGAGTAGATCATGTTGATTATGATAAATTTTTTTTGCATGTTTTGGTGCTTTTTAGGAATTCTTTAACCCTCAGTGCAATGTATTTTTAAGCTAAAATATAAATAAAAATGGTTCATCATAAAATATTTTCATAAAATAAGTGAATGTGAAAGAAAAATTTTGTATGTTTTCAGTATTTTATTACTGCAACCTTAATCAAACACAGCTGATCAAACTAATCAAGGTGTTCAAGACTACTAGTGTCTAGAAGCCTTGAACACCTTGATTGGTTGGATCACCAAAATTCCTGTAGCGACCCTCCAGGAATTTAGTTCAAGACGCACGTTTTTTTTTCCTGCTGTAGTTTGTCGATGGGCAAACAAAACCCTATTTTAAAATTAACCATAAAAATGTTTATTTTTATGGTTTTTCAAAAACATACTAAGCGTTTAGCCATCTCTTCTGGGTCAAAACAGACCTGAACACATTACAAAATTTTATTTTATTCCTTTTGTAGAAAATATTGTCTGAAATTATTGTAACATTTGCTGTTGGATGTCAACAGTATATTTCCCAGTGCTGGGTTGCAGTTGAAAGGGCATCCGCTGTGTAAAACATATGCTGGAATAGTTGGTGGTTCATTCCGCTGTGGCAACCCCTGATAAATAACGGACTAATCTGAAGGAAAATGAATGTCAACATTATATTGTCCACTGATTACCACTTACATTCTTAATAGTGTTGACTTTAATTTTGTTGTGTGTGTGTGTGTGTGTGTGTGTGTGTGTGTGTGTGTGTGTGTGTCTCTTTCTCAGATGTGCGTGTCCTGTGTGGAGATTTGGAATAAAGTGATCGAGGACAGCAGCTAACCCACGTATGGCCTGCGAGTCGGCGTTACCTGCCACCATGGACGAGCAGGCCCTCATGGGACTGAACCCCAACGCTGACGCCTGCTACAGGCAGAGGGTGAGTGCAGAAAACACGTGCATTGACAGACGCTGGCACAATTCACACACTCAAAGCTTGTATATGAGCTTAGGGTCTAACGATATTCAGATTGAACCCAAAAAAACACTGCATTGTTTATTTCTGACTATTCTGCTGTAGAGGTATTTCATTTTAGTTTTCAGATCAGCTGAATTATTGCCATTATTAAGTCAAAAGTAAATCTATTGGTCCATAACTTTGCTGCTGTCGAACTGTGGCATTGGTGTATCTCCTATTATGAACAATTCCATGCAAATGTCAACCTTGTCATGAAAGCAAAACTCTTTCTAAGTTGTTTTTGTGTTTTACAGTACTGTAAAATGCTCAGAAATGTCTTTCAATTAAATGAAATAAATACAAAAAAATAAAAAAGTCAATTAAATAAAGTCACACAAGTGGCAATTTCACATATGTTACATCCATAATGGAGAGATGTCACATGCATAACAAATCTTTTTCATCATAAATGTAAAATAAAATGAATATTTGTTTAATTAAGAAACAGCGCTTATCTCTTTTGGGCTTTTCAGTTTAAAATATATGTAAATAGTAAAAAACATTTAGGCACAAGACATTAGCATTTGTATATTCAACAAAAATTTGTTTTATGATGAACACTATATTGTTATTTTACAATTTATTATTCTGTTTTTGCATCTGAATACTGTTTGATATGCATATGCAAAAATTGCTTCCAAATAGAGCTATTTAAGTCATTTGGAGGAACTATATTCATATCAGAATATTAATATTGCAGTAAAACAGTAACTTTTTCCATTATTATGCATAAGAAAACCACAATATCGACTCATTCTGTGTGTTTTCAGGCGCTGGCATATTTCGAGCAGTTGAAGGCGTCTCTGGATGGATGGGAGGTGTGCGCTGAAGCCCTTGCTAAAGGGGTTTACAGGTGGGATGCACAGAAATGTCAGATTAGTGTAGCGTTTATTCGTGCCAATCCGGAGAAGCATATTATTTACTATTATGTACAACATTATTAATGTAATGTTTGCTTCTTTTTTTTTTGTCAGTGACGATCATGTGAAGTTCTTCTGCTTTCAAGTCTTGGAGCACCAGATCAAATTCAGGTATCAGAACTATTGCATATGCAAAAAGTGAAATGTTCGCATCAGAATTAAACCTAAAATAAATGAAATTCTATTAAAATAAACGGTAACACTTTATAATAACTACACACTATGAACCATTTATTAAGCATTAGCAAATAGGGAGATTATTATCTGTTAAGCATTAACTCTACATTAATAAACATTAGTAAGCAGTTTATAACTGCAGCTACAAATGCTGTATTATTGACTTATAACCACATTTATAATGTGCTTAATAATTGTGTTTTCATACTTTGTTAATTATTTATTTTTCATTAATACATTAAGTATTGCATTATTAACCAACCAGTTATTTAAGCATAGTTGGTGTTTTTAAGGTCATTCAGAATGAGTTAGTAAATGATTAATAAACTATTCAAATTTACATTCATAATTCTTATTATACAGGCATTTACTAATAGTTCATTTGTATGGTAATAAATGTATTATTAACTCAACTTCATCCAGTTTTGTGACCTATTATAAAGTGAGGACTATTTATGCTTTATAAATCATTTATAAATGACAAATAAAGGCTCAGTTATATTCTAAACAGGAAAAAAGAACACAAGATACACAAATGAAACTATCAAATAAAAAAATAAATCTTTGCAACCATATCTAAAATAAAATTACTCTACTGTTTAAACATTGCATCCTATTATATTGTTAAATTATTATATTGTTGTTTTATCCAATTTTACGTCATATTTTGGCACTGTTATATGTTTAAATTTTACAGTAATTTTACTTTTTAAATAAGATTGCAAAGATCATGTTCATTTGATACTGAGTCTTTAATTGTCATTTATAAGAGATTTATAAAGCATAAATAGTCCTCACTTTAGATTAGGTCACAAAACTGCTTGAAGTTTGAGTTAATAAAGCATTTATTAACATCATAGTATCCATTACTTTATGCCTGAATAATAAGATATATAAATGTTAATTTCAATAGTTTATTAATCATTTACTTACTCATTCTGAATGATCTAAAAAAACCCTCCAACTACTCTTGAATACTTTTAGTCATGAAAAATC
Organism: Danio tinwini; assembly: GCA_903798205.1. Lineage (NCBI taxonomy): Eukaryota > Metazoa > Chordata > Actinopteri > Cypriniformes > Danionidae > Danio > Danio tinwini. The sequence continues at coordinate 3,004,799 of CAIGQZ010031614.1, read as the reverse complement.
AACCAGTCACAATTTATGAAAGTAAAATTAAGCACATTATAAATGTGCTTATAAGTCAATAATACAGCATTTGTAACTGCAGTTATAAACAGCTTGCTAACGTTTATTAATGTAGAGTTAATGCTTAACAGATAATGAATTCACTAGATGCTAATGCTTAATAAATGATATATAGTGTGTAGTTATTATAAAGTGTTACCTTGATTGGTTAATAATATATAACATTGCATACTCTATCGTCACTGTGTAAATTAAATAAAGGTTAATCCTTATTGACTGAATAGCTATACTGCACAGTAATGGTTAACATTTGTTTAATTTTTACAGTTGTGATTGTATGCATTGTTATATTTGATTACATTTTTGAGTTTATGTAACTGAAAAACTACTGTTAGGTACATGAAAAACATGAAATGTACAGTTTATTTTGGTAGTTTATATTGAATTAAACTTGTACTGTATTTTCTTGAGTTTTGTTTCATCTTTATTTGACTTTTGGGTTTTTTGTTTTTTTTGTTTTTTTTAACTGAACATATATACTGAACCATACCGAAATTGACCTTGAACTGTGAGAAGTCTGTATTGTTGGTGCACCTCTAATGGACATGCGTTCTAACATGGACAGAGTCAGTTCAGAGGAACATGCAAAATACAATTTTTACATTTTAATGAAAAACAAAACATCCATGTTACAGAGACTGTTTTTGTTTCGGTCCCAAACCTCAAAATCTTCAAAAATGAAGTTGTGTTAGCATTGTGGTGCAAAGTGTATTCATGTATAGTGCAGAGTGATCAAGAATCCCCCCCCAAAAAAAACTAGACTTTTGAAAACTACACAACCAACCTTTACTCCACTACTCCCAAACAGAACTGAGCTCGAGCTGCTCTTTTATAGCAGCGAGACTCTGCCCAGTAAGGCTAAAACCATGTCAGAGGTAAGTATAAGGAGAGTATGGACATAAAACATAAAAAAATTGTCCACTGAGGTAAGTGGCCATAGCCTTATTACCCTGCGGCCTAATATTGGTTGCTTACTGAAGCTAAGCAGGTCTGAGCCTGGTCAGTACTTGGATGGGAGACCACATGGAAAAACTAGATTGCTGTTGAAAGAGGTGTAAGTGAAGCCAGCAGGGGGCACTCAACCTGCTGTTTGTGTAAGTCCTAATGCCCCAGTATAGTGAAGGGGACGCTATACTGTCAGTGTGCGCTGTCTTTTGGATAAGATGTTAAACCAAAGTCCTGACTCTCTGGTCATTAAAAATCCCATGGCACTTCTTGTAAAGTAAAAATGTGTAAGCCTGGTGTCCTTGCCAAATTGCCTCCCAACCATAATTCTTTAAGTCACCCTCCCTCAAGACATAAAGTCTTGTTAGTTTAGATTCTGTACAGTTTGACGCCTTGTGACCTTCTTGCTGGCAATAAAAACAAATATTTTTTTTTGCCAGGAACTAAGACACAGTAGCTTCAGTGTGACACCTTGTCAGTGTGCTTGGACCCTTGTTTTGCTGTAGCCCGTGTATGCGTCTGAACTCTGTGTGATGATGATGATTTCTCCTATCTCTGCCTTCGTGCTGCACTCAGGTCTAACCCTGGGTAAAGTTGGTAGAGGCCCTTGAGTCGGTTATAGGACTCTGTAGGGGTTTCTCCAGTAGGTGTCACTGTCTGCTGGAATCATTGTGCGTTTCTGTTGAGATGTCAAATTTTGCCAGCACTGCCTTGAAGTGGTCTATGAGGACCTTTGCATCCATAGTTAGGTGTGCTTTTGTGCACTTATGCTGCGATCACACCAGACGTGGATTGCGCTATTCGCGTGTAAATAGACGCGTGAACATTTGAGTTTACTCGCTTCATTCGCTCGTCAAACTCCGCTTCATTCGTGCATCAAATTCACTTCAGAACAGACGCGGATTCACGTCATGGGCAGGGTTTCTGTCTGCCCGGTGACTGTAGCTTCATTGCTTAATGGCTAACATGGATTTTATTGATAAAATAATGTATGTTATAAAATGTGTTCATGTGCTTTATGAAGGCTGAAAAACAGCGTTGATATGTTTGGAGTCGTGTCTAAGTCCACTGGATAATTTCAGAGGTGCACCCAGCACTGTGAGCTCATAAACTCCTCCAGAAACTTTACCTGGATGACGGAGGCTTTCAGCGGTGCTTCTGACTGAGCCAAGCCCAGTTTGATGAACTGTTGCCGGTGTCAGCTGGAGAATTTCCCCCGGGACACCAACAACAGGTGCTACGTCACAATCATGCCCCTACAAGAGCAAGCTCCTGATTGGTTAACGCGGCGTTAATGTCCACAGAAGTTCAGATTTTTGAACTTGAGCGATTCGCGCGTTAAGCGTGCAAAACGCTCAATTCGCGCATATCACGCCGCAGGATGCGTATTCGCGCGTTTGCATTGACTTAACATGTAAATCACTCGCGCTTGACGCTTCCATGTCTGGTGTGAACGCAACATTATGGTGACGAGAGGAAGGGTGGAACTTGATTTTATTGTTGTGTTTTTGGTTGGTTGAAGATTACTGTCATAATAACTGATGTGATGTGTGTTTTCAGACACGGGTCGCTTTCTGCAGCTCAACAACAGCTGATTCGAGAGACTCTGATGAAGTGGTTGCAGACTCAGGTCAGTGCAGTGTGTGCGCTGTGTGATTGATATACACCCACAGGTCATTGAATTTAATCAAATTTTAAAAGGTCACGAAAACAAATCATCAGGGAAACATTTAATTTTGAGAAGCAGCCATCTGCCATTAGAGTTTTGAGCTGCTGAAGATAATGCCAACGACTAGGAGGGTTATAAATGTGGAGTTTTAGATGAAGCACAAATGAACAGCAACAGGAGTCTCCATAGACTCACACAGATGCCAACATATGACTTTTTTCAGACAGATGTCCTTTTTTTTTTTTCAATCTGTCGCTATAGTGACACACAGGCGTTTATAGCTCTGCCCACTTTTGAACAGAGCACCAAAATGTGCATTGTGTGTTTGTGCAGCTGATGAACGTGCATCCAGAGAAGCCCTTCATCAGGAATAAGGCGGCACAGGTTTTTGCCCTGACGTTTGTGATGGAGTATCTGACTTTATGGCCTAAATTCTTCTTCGACGTCCTTGCTCTGGTGGGTCTCAGTCCGAATGGTGTGGACATTTACCTGCGGACACTGATGGCCATTGATGCTGAGGTGGTAGATCGGGACATCCTGCACAGCCCAGAGGTAAAGCAGCAGGAAAAATAGCTCAAATCTGATCTATTCTGGGCATCTTTTATAGACTAATGCTAGTATCCAAATGTCTTGTTGTGATTAATTCCTGAAGCTTTTATTAAAGTAAGCGGTCTTTAAGTATTAAAAATTCTTAATTCTTTTTTACTAGGTATTAAGTTTTGTATATTTTTTGATTTATACAATGTATAGTTGTATGCGGAATTTAATCTGTGAATATTGGGATGCTGTGTAGTTTATGAAATCGATAAAAACCTGCTAGAAAACCTGGAAAAGTCATGAATTTTGACATGGCATTATCCAGGCCTGGTAAAGTTTTAGAGAAACAAAAAACCACAAGTTATGGAAAAGTCATGAAAATTAGTAGTAAAAATGTGTATGAACCCTGAATATCTGTCCTTATTTTTTCTGCATTGTTAACTTTTGTTTAATGTACCATTTTATTACAAAAATCACTGTTGTTTTCCAGAAGACTCTTAGAAACGCTCTGCTTAAAGCAGGGGGGTCCAAACATTTTGGGCCGAGGGACAGATACAAAAAAAATAAAAACGTCCCGGGCCAATTTTTACATGCATTACACAGACACATATATATTTATACACACACACATACACATATATGCTGACAAGTCTTCAATTCGTCGTCCAACTGTGTTTCTAGAAAGACTTACGTTTTTAAAATCTTGAATCTTCTCTGGGCAAATTATATTCAAAACACTCATCAGCCACTCCTTTATAAATTCTCCTTCGGTGAAGGGTTTCCCGTGCTGTGCGATTAGCTGAGCTACCTCATAACTAGCCAGCGTAGAATTTTCTTGCACTTTATTAGCATGAAAAAAAACTGCTGTTGTTGAACTGATAGAGCAGCTGCTAGTTGTTTTACTTTTTGATCTCGTTCGGCACCAGTATAAGAGCTGAAGGCCTGATGTTTTGTTTCATAATGTCTTTTAATATTATATTCCTTCATTACTGCAACTGATTTCTGGCAAATTAAATAGACACATTTCCCGCTGACCTCTGTGAAGAAATATTCTTTGCCCCAACTTGACTGAAATTTTCTGCACTTATTGTTGATTTTCCTTTTTCTTGGTTGCGCCATGGCTCGCCAAAACAGGGTTATCAATAATGTTTCCTTCAGTTTTGATCGGTTGGTTCACGTCATAACAGGAAAGGCTGCCCTATTGAAGGCATGTGATAGCGACACCCGGTGGTTATTATTGAATTACGTTCATTTTTGTATAGCGGGCCAGATTCTGTTAATGTTTATAAAAAGCCTCGCGGGCCGCCACAAAACTGATTGCGGGCCGCAGATGGCCCACGGGCCGTAGTTTGGACACCCCTGGCTTAAAGACTACACGTGTGAGCAGTGCATCCCCTAGTGCTATATAAATAAACCTTGCATTGACGATATATTAAATTACTTTAAGGGAACTGTTTTAAACGGTGTCTTCTGGAGGGATTTTAGAGTAATATCATGATCAAATTGAATTGTTGTTGTTGTGTTATTTTAAATTTTTTTGTACAATGAATGAATAAAGTTATTGTTTTATGCCAATGCTGCTAATATGGCATTACAACATAAAGAAATATATTGACTTATTGAATATTTGCCAGGAGACTCGTAGAAACACTCTGATTAAAGACGCCATGCGTGAGCAGTGCATCCCGGCGCTGGTAGAGTCCTGGTTCCAGATCCTGCAGACGTACCAGCACACACACAGCGAGCTGACCTGCCAGTGTCTGGAGGTGGTGGGAGCCTTCGTGTCCTGGATCGACCTCAATCTCATTGCCAACGACAGGTCAGAGCCACTCAAATCCCACATCAAGAGAGCACGCTTTTTCCAAAGAAGATTTTTTTTAACACATTTCTCATCATAATAGTTTTAATAACTCATTTCTAATAATGGATTTCTTTTCTCTTTAGCATGATGACATCACATAATATTAGGCTAGATATTCTTCAAAATACTAGTATTCAGCTTAAAGTGACGTTTAAAGGCTTAACTAGGTTGGTTATCTGGGTTGATTAGGCAAGTTAGGGTAATTAGGCAAGTCATTGTATAACAGTGGTTTGTTCTATAGACTATCCAAATCAAATATTGCTTAAGGGGACTAATAATATTGACCTTAAAATGGTTAAAAATTAAAAACTGCTTTTATTCTAGCCAAAATAAGACTTTCACCAGTAGAAAAAATATTATAGAAAATACTGTGGAAAATTCCTGAATCTGTTCCAACATCATTTCCAACACAGGAGGCTAATTTAGGCCCAATCCCAATTCTACCAGTTAGACCTTCCCCTGTCCCAATTCTCTTTAGCTTGAAGGCATAGGGCTAAGAGGAAGGGGTATACACCCCTTCGAACAAAGATTTTTCATACCACACTCGAAACCAAGGGGTACTTCCCAGAATACACCAGCCACAATGGCAGTTTCGCTGCACCCCGAAGTAAGGAGAGCCACAAATAATTTTTTGTTATTACAAATTTTTACAACAAACAAGCACATGTTTTAATATATTCATAACTGCGTGTGTGTTTTATCATCATGCTTTCATAAAAAAAACTAAATTTACACTAAATTTCACGCTCTACAGTATAATCCCTAATAATAACTCCTGTACAGCAGTCCCACAACATTCTGACACTCGAACACCCTGTCAGAAAAGTCTAGTGTCTGAGAATGAGCTTTTACAGTGTCTGCTATAATGTTAATGTTGTTTTTGGTGTTTACACAGATGAATATGGCCACTGTGTTAAATGCACAGTACACTTACAATCTCATTGTCACATTAGATGGTTATGATAACATAATATATCCCTTCAGTGATTTCCTGAAGATAAACACCAAAAAATAACACAACTGGAATAACTACAGCAGTCGCCATCGTCTGATCTCATATGAAGCAAGAGATCACGATGACGTATGATGACGTGTGCAGGTGTTGAAAGTGCTGTCCTAATTCTTAGGGGTAAATTTTGAAGGGGTAGGGGTACAAAAATAGAATTGGGATTGGGCCTTAGACTTCATCTGTATATTCTGCTGACCCTTATGATCTTTTTTGTTGAAGTCAAGCTTGTAAATAGGTTTAAGCTTGGTTTAATTTTTTTTTCTGCATAGAAATGCCAAGATTGAACTATTGCAGAAATGACATCTGTATGTCAATACAAAATATCAAAAAAGCTAAATAAAATGAATAATAAATACAAAGTTACACAAACATATTTCTGTCAATTCATTCATACAAAATCCCCACGTCATAATGCTATTTACAAACACTATTTATTAAAAGTCGTCCATGTCATTTTCATTAAACAGTCTAGTACCCAAAGGTATGGTGAAACAAGCATATAGGCTTTGTTTTTTTATATGATATTTCTTTGCTTCCCTACTAGTTGTTTGACCTTGTTAATGTTATGCCTGCTGCTGTTGTGTGTTTGTGTAGGTTTGTGAATGTGTTGCTCAGTCACATGTCTATGGAGGAGCTGCGGGAGGCAGCGTGTGATTGTCTGTTTGAGATCGTCAATAAAGGCATGGATCCTGTGGACAAAACCAAACTGGTGGAGTCTCTGTGTCAGGTGCTGCAGTCTGCTGGCTTCTTTAATGTGGAGCAGGTCAGCATCTCGCACACTACACCACATCTACACATCAGGTGCTAATGAAAAGTAGTAGTGTACTTTATCGTCCTCGAAAGGAAATTGGGCCAATACTTTATAATAATTTCACACTAGGAGTCATTTATCAAGCATTAGCATATGGTTAATTCATCATTTTAAGCATTAACTGGTAATATTTTACAATAAGGTTGTATTAGTTAATGCATTTACCAACATGAACAACCAATAAACTCATGTTTGTTACTGAAAATATTTGTTCATTGTAAGTACATTAGCTCATGTTGTATTAACTAATGTTAACTATGACATGAATCTGGATTTTAATAATGCATTGGTAACGCTTTACAATAAGGTTGTTTTAGTTAATGTTAGTTGATGCATTTACTGACATGAACAATGCCTTTATTACAGTATTTGTTTATATTAGTTAATGAAAGTACAGCTCATTGTTTTTTATGTTAAGTCATGGCGCATTAATGTTAACAAGCATGAGTCTGGATGGTAATAATTAGGGGTGTGACGAGATGCCTACTCCACGACACAAGATTGGATTTACGAGAACGAGACGAGATTTTTACAATGTTTTAAAGAAAACCTTAATGATGAATATTAATGGAATAATCTTAGAATTAAAATGTTTTGCTAATATATGAATGGAAAATATATTTTTATAAAAAACAAAAGAACAAAATGCAAAACAATTTAGGTGTTTTTTAATTAACTTGTAATGAATTTACTTCCATATTTTATGTATACAATTAATTATTCCCATAATTTTATGTATGCAATAGTTTTATATTAGTTTATATTGAATTCTATGCAATGAACATGCAAACACTGCAAAATATTTGTTAATATTTAAATAGAAAACAGCAAACTCTACTGACAGGCTTATCTCCTATAGCATTTCAGAGTATTTACATTGCAGATCTTGATGGTCAATTTGGATTTTCTGACAGTGTCAGATATTTTTTGATGACCTGCTTACATTTATCATCTTTTAAATGTGACTCGTACACGATTGACTGCATTTACACAGCACACGGCAAAAGGCGCACTGACCAGAAAAAAAGAGCGGGCGCTGACTAACAGCTGATAATAAAGAGCTTTTTTTTTTTTTTGCTTTTTTTCTCCATTCCTGTATTTATTCAGTTCGCAGTTTTTTTATTTTCTTCTTGACAAGTTGTTTTGCTGTAGTTTGACAAAAAGGTTCTCATTTGGCCATTTTCTTTTAATCTAGGCCTTTTTAAACCAGTAGGCATCTTGATGCAATGTTCATGGTGTGATTTCTGCACGTATGCAAGTTTATGTTGGTTACGTGGCGGATGGTGCGCTCTCTTTCTCTCTCGTGAACATGCTTAAATACTTGTGCTCCATCACACATATAAAAGCTTTTTTAGTGCCTGTGTGGAATTTGGTCACTTGAACCAGCAAAAGAAAACGTCCGCTTTTCACGTACAGCATAAACGTGTTTGGTAATGATGAAGGCGGGTGTGTTGAGTCTCCAGCAGTTCAGTATGTGTGTGCGCGCTTAGAGATGTGTGTAGGTGCAAAGAATATTGTGTCAAACAGCTGTGTGGACTGTCCTATCACAAAATGCGGCTAAAAGTCCTACACGATGGTAGCCTAATAGTTTGATTTCTGTGTTTACATATCTGTACTGCACTTCAATAATGACTTTCAGCACATCTAAAGTGACATTCCAACGCGTGGTAATGTCCATGGTTAATTTGAGTGGCAGCAACCCTTTGGCCGATGGAAAAAGCGGTTACGTCACACCCGCCCGCCCAACCGAGTGGCATGTGCAACACAAAGGCCAGCCTTACCAGGTGTGTGAAAAGCACTTGATTTGCGGTTTAAATTCAATCCTGCTTTCAATCTTCAATGCTAATTTTACCCTCACGCTCCATCATAACATCTACTTACGAGACAACTTTTCACCTCGACGAGAAATCTCATCGTGATTTAATCTCGCGAGATCTCGTCCAACGAGATCTCGTCACACCCTTAGTAATAATACATTAGTAAATGTTGCATCATTGGGCATTGTTAGTAAATTCATTCATTTTTCATTAACTCAAGCTGAACTAAAAGGGTAAGACTTTGTAAGTACTGTGGAAAATGTTCCTTGCTTTTTTTTTACCACATCAATATTGGGAAAAGAATAAAAATTTCACAGCAGTGCTAATTATTAACTTTATTAGATAAATAAGACTTGATTAGATAAATAATCCCTCATTTCTTCTGTCTTGTGTTTGGTTTTGGCATCAGGAGGAGGATGTGGATTTTCTGGCAAAGTTCTCTCGGCTGGTGAACGGGATGGGTCAGTCTCTGGTGCTGAGCTGGACCAAACTCAGCAAAACTGCGGACGAGAAGATTTCTGCAGAAACGATGCGTGCTGTCGAGTCCAAGGTTCCTCTGATGTTACAGCTGCTAATCCATGAAGACGATGACATTTCAGCTAACATCGTCTGCTTCTGTTACGACTACCTACATGTGCTTAAACAGGTACACACACATACTTGTATACATGGTTTAAAGGGACTCTCCATAGGCGTAATCTATTTTTTGCAGTAAAAGCACATATTTTATACCCCTAAAATCAACATTCACAGCAAACTTGACCAATTTTGAATGTGAAAAACACTGTTCAATATGACTACGTGTTTTGAATTACAGGTGCATGAGGTGTAAACCAGCTTAAAGAACAAATAGCTTAAATACCTGTGATTATACAACTTTGTGTTCCTATAAACCACATAAACCTGTATACACATACACACAAAACGCATCACCTGCAATGGCGAGTTCAGACTGCATGATTTTCAAAGTAGTCGTGTCACAGATGTTTTCATACCGCATGACTATCTGGGGTTGCGTTTCCTCCTTGTTTTATTTACACTGCAAGATGGATCTGCAACACGGGATTTCACACTGCATGACTTTAAAATAGGAAGAATCGCCGACAACTTTGTCCAAATTACATCTCACAACCAAACACACACGAGAAGTGACATGTAAACAACGCAAGGTCACGTAGTACATCTTTCGTTATTAACTACATACTAAGAAAGAAGCCTTTAGTGGGGTAGAAAATGCACTTATTTCGCCCACCTGGGTTTAAAGGGAATTAGCAATTTCTCCGTTTTTTTCTCTATCGACTGGTTGTGATATTGCTCAGATAACACTTCAAACGGACACGAGTGCTCCTGTCAAATTTACACTAGTTTTCCTCCAATTCTTGGGTCCAAATAAACTGAAAATGAGTGCTTTATAACTTCTCCCCCAACCTCCCGCTGTCCTGTAGATACCCACACTAGTGGATGCTGCTCTCATTGGCTGTAGGTGATGGCTGATTTTATTTTCAACACATTTCACACTGCATGATTTGATTCACAGACAGCTCCAGATATTTAGCATGCCAAATATCTCACGGGTGTCGGCGATTCTCTCAGATGGAGTTGATTGTTCACATTGTGTGATTGTTGCTTACGTGCATGAGCATTGATTTACAGGTGATTTCAGGTGTTTGTCGGCAATTTCTCAAAACCTGTTGGCGAGTCAAAATCAGGGCTAAAATCATGCAGTCTGAACTCTGCATAAGAGTCACTCACACATCTCTGCATGCACTAGACACTTTTTATCAACACTATGTTTTTGAAAACACCTTACTATTATTGGTGTGCTCTGCAGGTGAGTGGGCTTTACAAACCACCTGTATGAGACACACTCTTCTCTTTATGTATGAAGGGCGGAAATAAAAATTGTATATTTGTTAAATTTATAGCATTTAACATATAACAGCATTTAAATCCTCAATTGTAAGTCGCCTTGGACAATGAAATCTACTAAACGAGAAAATGTAAACACATATGCACACCCTCAGAGATGATCCGCCCATAATGCTAATCTTCAGTTTTGTGTGTGTTTCAGCTTCCAGCACTCAACGAGCAGCAGAAGAGTAATGTGGAGGTCTGGCAGCATCACAGGCTTATATCGTTCATTATGAATAGCTGATTGTTGCTGTATTGTTGACATTGCGTTAACATTGTTGATGGTTGTGGTTCTTTTGGTAACAGGCGATCATGCTGGCTGTGATGAGCAAACTTAAGTATGATGACGAGTATAACTTTGAGAATGAGGTCAGTGTGATCTGTTTACTGTGCTTTAAAGTGTTTGTCAATGACAGGTCACGTGTTGTATACAGATTTATACAATCATTTAACGTGCTTCAATCATTCAGAAATATAAAACAGGGCTGCACAGTTTTGGGGAGAGAAAATAATCTAAAAGAAAATATAATACATAATAAAAATAATGTAGTGCTGCACTAAAATAACATAATAAACAGATCTATTCTGCTTGTTTGTAGAGCCGTTGTATTTATTGTGGTATAAGAGTAATAGTTTAGCTTTTACTAAAACAAACATTAAATGTTTAAAAAAGATAGAATGAAATAGAATTATATTAGAAATAGAATTTTTAAACTGTGAAACATTTGTCATTGTTATTTATTTTATGTCCTTTTGATAATAATTAAAATCACAATTTAAATAAATCAACAAAAATTAATTTATTCTATGCTTTTTTGTAGAGCAGTTGTAAGTCTTGCATTATATTAAGATTAATATAGTTAGTTTTTTTATTGAAACAAATGTTTAAAAAATATTAGAAAAACAGACGTATTTTTATTGGCATTTCTGTCATAGATGATATGAAAATAAATTATAATACTAATATTTATATCAGTCCTCAATATCAAACAATCATTTAATTCAATGTGTGTGTTCAGGGTGAAGATGAGGCCATGTTTGTGGAGTACAGGAAGCAGTTGAAGATGCTGCTGGACCGGCTGGCTCAGGTTTCTCCTGAGCTGCTGCTGGAGGCTGTGCACAGAGTCTTCAACGCCACCATGCAGTAAGATGTCAACACACACACAGCAGAAGCGCACTAAACATCTACTGCATTCTAGACTCATTTTTATGCCCTTCATTTGCTAACCTCCTTTTGTCGTCTCTACTCAGATGTACATCGTTGATGGGGCCAGACAGAATTTTTTTTATTTCTTTGTAGAAAATTATAATAATCTGCACATTTATGCGAAATTATTTTGTGAGTATAGTAACTAAAACATACCGCTTAAAATAAAAATGACTAAAATGCAAATCCATTTAGAACCACTTGTTTGGTAAACAAAGCAAGTCTGTCACTTAGTATATTTATGAAAAGACCAGAAATATTACTTAAAAAAAATCAGCAGATTTCTGCACACAGGTTTCGTGTGGGCCTAGTCATTGTTTACATTACGCAAGTGTCCACTACTGGGGCATCATCTGTATATGGGTTTAAATGGAGTGCCCTAAACCCTTGAGCAATTTGGAAATACACTGTTGTGATTTCTCAATCACATTGCATTCTGGGACATATAGAGCAGACTTGATAAATTGTAAGCTTCCCTTGTTGTGAAATGCACTTTATGCGCTTGCAAAATAAACATTGTACATATTGATTTCACACTTTAAAGCATGATTGATTGATTTTCTTAACTTGTCATGATTATTAAATAACCATCTAATTACAGTTATTAATTTGAACCAACCATGATTGCTGCAATTTTTTCTGTAGCCACAAGGGGGAGACACCAAAATACAGAGACACGGTTACTAATGACAGGGTTCGTACGGGTGCTGGAAATCCTGGAAAATGCTTGATTTTTAATATAGCGTTTTCAAGGTTAGAAAAGTGCTTGGATTTTGGACAAAGTACTTGAACCTGCTTGAATTTGAAATTGCAGGACTCGAAATTACGATTGCTTTGGTCGCATATGCGCCCAAAATTTTATCTATGCAAGGTTCACGCAGAATGCATATTTGCACTTAACGCCAAACGCAGCGCTCAGGTATAGTTCAAAACAGTTGTCATGTCAACTTGCTACAGTAAACAAGCCCGCAATGTCCTGCCTTAAAGCTCTTCTGATTGGCCCACTGCTCTTTAATTGGCCCACTGATTGGTTAATATCAGCTGTCAATCACTCAGTTCAGATGACAGGGAGCTACAGCCGCGAAAATGTAAAGGTCTGGATACGAGAGAATGAAAATAACACTGACAGATTTTGTCTGCCTAAAGTTACAAATAATGGCACATCTGATCAGTGATCATGTGGTGAATGTTAATCCAGCATTTACCCTTTTCGAAGAGTGGATAAAAGACTTCCGGTGGGTTTCATTTTTGCACTATTTTCATTGCAGCTTTTTTCCTAAACTCAACAGTCTCAACAGACTTCCTTGCCAATTTAATTTATTGACCGTGTCATTCACGCCATGCTATGTAAGGGCTGCTCAAGATAGGCAGAAGGCATCTCTCTGGTGATTATTTGTCAATTTTATATATATATATATATATAGGTTAGATAAAATTCCTTAAAATAAAATGTTTTCCTTTAACCCCTTAACTGTCACCATTTGACAGGTGGGACATTTGCATACAGTTACAACAGTACCTAAACTAATATTGACAATAATAAAAAGTAATATTGATGAAAGCAAAAAGGTCGCTGGTTCAAGTCCCGGCTGGGTCAGTTGGCATTTCTGTGTGGAGTTTGCATGTTCTCTCCGTGTTTGTGTCGGTTTCCTCCGGGTGCTCCGGTTTCACCCACAGTCCAAAAACATGCGCTATAGGAGAATTGAATAAGCTAAATTGGCCGTAGTGTATGTGTGTGAATGCAAGAGTGTATGGGTGTTTCCCCTTGTTGAGTTGCAGCTAGAAGGGCATCTGCTGCGTAAAACATGTGCTGGATAAGTTGGCAGTTCAATCCGCTGTGGCGACTCCTGATTAACAAAGGAACTAAGCCAAGAAGAAAATGATTGATGATTCATTAATTAATTGATGAAAGCTTACAAACTATTGTTTCTATATTTGGTGACTGACTTTCAAAACAGTTGAAGACATAGAAACAGTTCATTAATTTGCAGCAAGATTATTCTCAGACTCATAAGGATTTAATTTGTCACATGAATTTTGAATGGCAATGCACATGAAATATTAGGAGCAACTGGTCTTGAAAGTTTGGTACTACACATAAACAAAGTCTGACTGTAAGCTCATTTTTGAGATATCAACTTTAGGTAGAAAGAGACCAAACTTAAAAAATGCTTCATCCAATAACTGAACTTTTTCTTTTTTTTACCATTTTTAGGTGAACTATCCTAATAAATCTATGCTCCAAAGCATTCAACAATTTAAGTTAAAATGCCATATAATGTTTTATTAAAATAGCACAATGGATTTAAATGTGAAAAGGTACATACAGCATATAAAAATGTAATTTACCGCAGTTGTTAGGTGCTGGAAAAGCATAAAAATGCTCCTTGAAAGTGCTTGAAAAGTGCTGGAATTTGAAGTTGGTAAAAGTGTAAGAGCCCTGTAATGATAGATTTCTGTGGGGGCTTCAAAACCAACATTTTATTGCATATTCATATTTTTTTTTGAAAATTAATTATTAGCCAAATGTCAATCATACCAGCCGTATTGATGTGTGTGTTTGGGTTGTTTGCAGGAGCTGGCAGACGCTGCAATTCATGGAGGTGGAGGTCTCCATCCGGCTGCTGTATATGCTGGGTGAAGCTCTTCCGGCGTCTCATGGAGCTCATTTCTCTGGAGACTCTGCCAAAACCAGTACACTGCAGGCCATGATGAGAACCGTGAGTCTGCATTCATTATCCTCTGAAGATATGCGGAGGAAAAACACAATCAGAACACTCCTAAAGTTATATACTTAAACTAGAGATGCACCAAAAGTCCAAAATAAATCCACTCATGCTCACTGGAAAAGCAAAGTCTGCTCAAATAACATACACAGGATATTGTCTATGTCAGTGGTTCTCAAACTGTGGTACGCGTACCACTAGTGGTACACGGCCTTCCTTCCAGTGGTACGCGGAAGAATTGCTGAATAATGAAAGATTTAAATGAACACACTTTTAACCCTTTGACGCATAAGATAACACCGAGACTCATGTGATCAGACAGCATTGGCTGTTGCACCAGAACTATCTCATTTGCACCAGATCACAGAAATACCGCACATATGAATTGGTAAAGCACTGTATGCATTTAATCACTCGCGTTCTGACACACACAGGCCTACTGTAAATGACGAGCAGCAGATCTCATTTCTAATTTAAGTAATTCCAAATCATATAATTAAAATACAAGTTTAGATTTCAAAGATATGCAAATATGTTATATGTACATGCAACTTCAAAATGGCAAAACCTTCAAAATGTATCAAATATTAAAATTATACATGTATAATTTTATGATATGATAAAGCCTATATTTATCAGGTCTAAGCTACATTTCCAGGTTTCTAATTTAAATGAAGTTTTTTTTGTTTTGTTTTTGTCTGCAAGCACAGTTAATGTTCAAACTATTTATAATGTTTAAAGTGGCTGACATTAATACATATTCTTAATAATAGGAATTAATCTGCCTCGTTTTTAAACTGTGCAGTGCTGCAGCTGCTTAATTAGGCCTACTACACTACTGTATTTCAATACTGCTCATTATGGTGCTACTTGGAAAGACAATTTTTTTCTGAGGTGGTACTTGGTGAGAAAAGTTTGAGAACCACTGGTCTATGTAGTATACTTGTTTCTGCTTGCAACAGATCTGCTAGTCATTTTGTAATGGTTGTTTTATTTAGTTTTATTTTTTTATCTGTATAATTTGTTATTGAGGTAAATTTAAAGAGTCAATAATTACTTCAATATTACAAAATAAATTTATAATATTTATTAAAATAGTAACAATTATTAATATGCAGTATCATTTTTCGAACAAGTGCATCTAGATATTTTGCTCCAGATTTTTTTTTTTTGCATTCCTAAATTGAACTAGACTTTCTGTCAATAAAAATAGACACTGGCATGGCATTGAACACAAGCAAACATGCATGACAGTTAATTATAATGAACAATTAGCTATTTGTTTGTTATTTGCTTAATAATTAGTATTTGTTTGTGTTAAAAATTGCAATTAATGAAATAATAAAAATCTAGATTTGCTTTTGTCATTTGTAGTCCTGCAGACTCTTGTGAACATTTCACTTAAACTTCTGCATCATGATTACAGCTGATTTTGTTTGTGTGTGTGTACAGCTCGTCTCCTGTGGTGTCAGTGAGTATCAGCATTCCTCTGTGACTCTGGAGTTTTTCGAGACTGTTGTCCGCTATGATAAATTCTTCCTGGTGGAGCCGCAGCACATTCCCACTGTCCTGGTGAGTGTTTAAAGCACATTACACACTCATTTCCTATATAACCTGTAAAGTGTCTCTCGGTTCTGTTAAAGCTGCATTTGGGCTTTTGAGTGATTTTATGTGTTTGTTTAGATGGCGTTTTTAGACCACCGTGGTCTGAGACACAGCAGCCCAAAGGTGCGCAGTCGAGTGGCTTACCTGTTCTCACGCTTCATCAAAACCCTGCAGTGAGTTCTTCTGCAGCACACACACACATACGCAGTGCTGTTTAATAATGTATGCATCAGCATATTACTGTGATTTTAGAAAGAATTGTCTTACACTGAAGGCTGATTTATTTATTTATTTATTTTTGCATCACATGAATATTTTGACTTATTTACATTTGAAATCAGTTATTACAGGGTGTCCGCGGGGTCCTAAAGTATTAAAAGTTGATAAATCAATTATGAGAAAATTAAGGCCCTTAAAAGGTATTAAAGTCTTAATCATGTTTTTACGAGGACTCAATTTTTATCTTTTTCCAAAGTGTTTGACTCCAAAAAAGCTGAAACTTTTTAAATTTTCTCCTCTGATATCAACTACGGCATTCTTGATCCATGCGATTAGTTTGGGGCTGGGGCACGTCCGGTTAATGTCACATATTTTGTGACGCTCTCCACATATAGCGAAACCATAAAGTGAAACAGACGGCAAAATGGGATCATGCAAGTTTGCATACTCCTGATTGGAGAAAGATGAGCAACCTCGAAATTTATTTTTTCAAGCTTTGTTTCTTCCGAGCTTATTATCTTTAGCATTCCTGCATATACCCGGTATTATGAAATTAAAGTAATATTTCACCATTTTACTTTATTTTTTAATCAAACAGGAGTATGCTTGATGTAGGCATGGGCCGATATAAGATTCTGACGGTATGATAACCTTGGATAAAAATATCACGGTACCATGGTATTGTGATTACTGCTCTTCTATTCTTTTTAAATGTCTGACTGAAAACAATACAGGGCTCAAAATTGCAACCGTTTTGGTTGCATATGCGCCCGAAATTTTATCTATGTGACCTCAAAATATATTTGGGAGCATTAGTGCGAGTGCATAAAATTGATGTCGTGCGACTAGTTTTCACAGCAAACTGTTCACCACATGCACAGAATTAGAAGGCATTCACGCATTAAGCATCTTTGCACCTAAAAACACCAAACGCAGCATTCAGGAATGGTTTAAAACACTTCAACTTGCTGCAGTAAACAAAGCCCGCAATGATTGCCCTGCCTTCAAGCTCTTCTTATTAATCCACTACGCTAGAACAGAATGTGAATGGATTGGTTAATATCAGCTGTCAATCACTCAGACTTCCAGTGTTTAAAGTCCGCTATGAAAATGACTAAAGCATTCACCATAAAGCCCTTTAGGACTAGTTTTCAAGGTAACTGTGTTTGCCACTGAATCTACACATTTTAAGGATGAGATGTTCTAACGTTATTTAATCCTTCATTTAATTGTCACGATGCTGTCAGTCATGCGATCTAATTCACGTCAAGCAGTGCGTGCAGGGCCGGTGAGCGCATGCAGATTTTTGTTTATTCGTTAGCTGTGATTAAAGTGTTAATATATAATAGAATCTGTTAATATAAAACGTGTAACGGTGCTCATAATTTTTGATGGGTGCGACTAGATTTTGTCTGGTGTGCCTAAATGTTTTAAGTTGTAAACATTGGTAGCACCAGTGATTGACACTGGTGCTACCAAGAAAAAAGGTTAATTTCGAGCCCTGCAATATATATTTTATTTTCAGAAACATTTAGAATATTTTAATAATAAAAATATTCTAAATAACTCAAATGAATAATTTGACTTCTGCTGTCTTCATTTGTTTAAAAAGCACTTATTTCCTAACCATTTAAACAGCATCTTTTCTAATGGAGATACTGTTGTCCTAAAAAAATAATACAATAAAAAAAAATAGACATACCTTAGGAACTGTATTACAGAAAATGTTGATGGTTTTAAAACCTTGACTTTTCCAAACCTAGTATACCTTGAAAACGGTTATCTTCCCATGCCTAGCTTGATGTATTGAAGATATTTAAAAACCTTTTAAAATCCTAATTATTTCAGTCATTTGGTAGTGGATAGAAAAGCGGGTTTTGTTCTATGCGTTCTCCTCTTGTCCAAATCAACACATTCAGTTAGCAAAGTGTTTTAAAGATAGTGTTGGTTCTTTGACTTGTTGCTTATTAAAATAATCTATATTTGAAAAATAGTCTGTTAAATTCATAAATGTGCATTTGAAGGAAATCAAGTCACTTTCTACTTGTCCATATGGTGTATATTTACAGTGTCATTTAAATTGTGGATATTCTAATGCTGTTTTTATGTGTGTTTGCACAGTAAGCACATGAATGCGTTTATCGAGGACATTCTCAGCAGAATACAGGACCTGTTAGAGCTCGCTCCACCGGTAACAGCACATTACAATCATCAGAAGCTGCAGGAACGTCTGCTGGAAACATGACTGATGGTCATTTCTCTCTCTCTCTCTGTGTGTGTGTGTGTGTCTGTGTGTGTCTGTGTGTGTCTGTTCAGGAGAATGGATTCCCAGCGCTGTTAAGCAGTGACGATCAGCTGTTCATGTTTGAGACAGCAGGTGTGCTGATCGTGAATGGTGAGTCTCCAGCAGAGCGCAAGCAGGGTCTGATGCGCGGGCTGCTGTCTCCGCTGATGGAGGCCTTCAGGATGCTGCTGGAGAAGCTGCCGCTGGAGCCGGATGAGGAGCGGCAGACAGCATTGGCAGACTGCCTCAGTCACGCTGTGGGCTTTGCCAGGTAAGCTCATTCTGTGAAGCTCATTTCAGAACAGAGCTGTAAAGAGTTTTAAGACTGAAGAGCACAGACGTACACAATAAAAATGTTTAGCAAAAACATATCTCCACACATCCACAGCATGGAAGTAGATGGCAGATAGAAGAAGAAAATATAATTTGTACACAAAATATTTAGATCAGTGCATATTTAAATACAACATGCATCGTGCCTTTTAAAGATATGAATAAAAAGATATGGATTAAAAATTAAATGAATATGGTATTTAAAGAATATTGACCCATTTATGATACTGTGATTTTTCTGTTTTGATGCCATCTGTCCATTTAGTGGCTTTATTTGTTCTCTTTTGGTTTTATAAAGTATTATATTAATATATATGTTTTCGTATGCTGTCCACTGTTAATTTGACAAAAATAATAAATAATGCACAAAAAAAATGAAATGAGGTTTGAAAAAGGCATATTACACTAGCAGGTAAAGGACCAAAATCTCCAAATGAGTATGTGAAGAGTATGCAGCTCTTTCAGAAGTGTGTGTCGCTGTGATCCAGCAGTGTTGTACAATATCTCTGTGTTTTGTGCTCTCTCAGCCGCACCAGTAAGGCGTTCAGCAATAAGCAGACGGTGAAGCAGTGCGGCTGCTCGGAGGTGTATCTGGACTGCCTGCAGACGTTCCTGCCGGCGCTCAGTTGTCCTGTGCAGCGAGGGGCTCTGCGCAGCGCCGTCCGCTCCTTCCTGCACCGCATGATCATCTGCCTGGAGGAGGAGGTGCTGCCCTTCATCCCCGCCGCATCCCAGCACATGCTGAAGGACTGCGAGGCCCGAGACCTGCAGGAGTTCATCCCACTCATCAGCCAGATCACTGCTAAGTTCAAGGTCAGACACAACACAAACACACTGCTGTTTGAAGAGTACAGATTGTGCACCTTTTTACAAGATATGAAATGCTGCTCTCTAAAATCCTGCTGTCTCTAGAGTGCGTAGTGAAGTTTCAGCTCAATATACCACAAATGTTTCCCTGAAACTGACCCAATCCTCACAACACATGCACAAACATAGGTGCTGCAAATTCTCACATTATTATTGTTGTTGTTTTATTTATGTTGACAAGTCAAAATGTCTGACTGGAATTGCATTTTAAAGTTTATTATTTTACTTGGATATGTAATATGTGCTGTGTAATAATAATCTGTGGGTGTTTGTGTGCAGAACCAGGTGTCCCCGTTCCTTCAGGAGATCTTCATGCCGCTGGTAATGTCCATCTTCGAGGTGTTGTCTCGTCCTGCGGAGGAGAACGATCAGACGGCAGCACTGGAGAAGCAGATGCTGAGGAGGAGCTACTTCAGTTTCATCCAGACCATCGCCAGCAGCAGCAGCAGTCAGGTCATGGCCAATCAAGGTGAGGATGAGCACACACACACACACACATTATGGACTCAGGGTTGAGAGGTACCTGCCAGTATCCCTTACACAAGTCTAACATGGTAATGTATTTGGCTCGACCAGTCTTTTCTAGCAAATCCTCAATTATTAGCATAGGGTGTGTGTCGAACTTGGACTGGGAATTGAGCTTGAGGAAGTTGATGCAGACACGCAGGGATCCATCTGTCTAGTCTCTTACTGGGTGGCTCTTTCCACTCCTTTATTAGGTTGATGTGGTAAGGTGTACCTGGTCTTCCCTTTGTCTGGATGATGAATTTCATGCGTTACTGTGTGTGTGTGTGTGTGTGTGTCTCTGTCTCTGACAGGAGCAGAGAACATCGAGCGTGTGCTGTTCACCATCATTCAGGGCGCTGTGGATTTCCCAGACCCCGTCGCTCAGAAGACCTGCTTCATCATCCTGTCAAGACTGGTGGAGCTCTGGGGTAACCCAACACACACTGCATACACACACACACTATCACATACAATTTTTTTGTGCTAAATTGATATTTACATTTATTTTCAGTTTATTAAAGTCTACATTTTTGTAAGAAACACTCAATAAAAGTGTGTATATATATATTATAGGTGGGCATAGATAAAATTTTTAATGTGGATTAATCTCACTGTAATCTTGGAATTAATCTAGATTAAAATGGCTGATTTGAATTCTGCCGAAGGCATTCAGAATATGTGAGCTGCCCAAATAATGACTAAAAGTAAGTCTTTAAATACGGGTTTCTCAAACCAGGTGGTGCATTAGACCAGGGGCTCATCTCCTGTTTCCAAACTGCTTGAGAAACTGGTTAAAAAGCACCCGCTCCATTTTATTTGTCTATGTTTTACTGGAACGCATAAACTGTACAGGTGCCTGATAGTTAGATGTGGAGCTAACGTTAATCAGATTCACTCTAGTGAAATGTATCCATGTTAGCACATCACGTTTGATGTGGTCATTTCACAGTAGGAATAGTCACAGGTTGAAGACTCGGTTCTCGCCACCTACAGTGCAATTCGGTCAGGTATACATCCGCGCAAAAAGCATAGCTTGTGTAGAATAGACCCAGCTCACAACCCAACTCTGAGAATAGATTAATGGCGATTATATATTTTTTTAATCGCCCGATAAGAGTCTTGCGTTAACGCAGCACGTTAACGCCGATAACAGCCCACCACTAATATTTATATAAATATATTATTTTTATTATATATATATTGGGAGGGAAAAGTAAAAAAAAAAAAGGACTAAAATTTAATTTAAAGCAGATTTGCTAACTATGAACATGAAAATTAAAATCGGAGTAATTAAATTCAAAAACTATGAATGAAAAGTAAACCAGCATGTGAACAGCAGTAAAGCACTGTTGTTTTTCTCAGGTGGAAAAGACGGTTTGGTGGGATTTCCAGATTTCATCTATAAGCACATTATTCCTGCATGCTTCATGGCTCCTCTCAAAACAACCTTTGACCTTTCAGATGCACAGACGGTTCTGGTGAGTCCATCAGTCTGTGTGAAGCAGAGTTAAGTTTCTTGATGCAGATGAATGAAGATCTGCTGTTGTGTTGCAGACGCTGTCCGAGTGTTCGCTGACGCTGCACATGATTCATCTCAAAAGAGTGAGTGTCAATTACAGAACAGTGCAGCATCAACACACCACATTACTGCAGATATTCACCTGCTGTGCGTGTGTGTGTGTGTCTCTGTGTTTTGTTTGTGTGTGTGTGTTTTAGGGACCCGAGTGTCTTCAGTTTCTGCAGGAGTATCTGCCCTCACTGAACGTCTCTCCTGAAATCACACAGGTTTGTTTCAGCTTTTATTACACCAGCAAAAAAACTACACTAAGCCTGTCTGAGTAAAGATTATTCATTAATTCATGTTTATTTTTATTTATATAGCGCTTTTTTTACAATGTAGATTCATTAACCGTGACATAGACTGGACTCTTATAACATTTACCATTTATAGAGCACACATTGAAATCCTTATCGAGAAAAACCCTCCATTGTGTTTTTACAATGCTTTTGAACTGTTAGCACTTAATTATGTACATTTCCAGACATGCTTTTAGAGTGTTACAGGGTATCTTCAGGGTCTTAAAGTCCTTACATTAAAAAAAAACTAATTTCAGGCCTTAAAAAGTCTTAAATCCACTGAAATGTTGTGTTGTAGGTCTTAAATCATTTTAAACCACTCTTAATTTTTCTATGTCCATGTAAAGCTTTTCCCAATTGGGCCAACACCCATTCAGTCACCTAACAATATATTTCAATAAAAATTTTAAGAAACGTTTATTTATTAACTCTTAGAGGTGTGAACCTACACTGGTCTCACGGTTTGATTACGATTATCATGCCATCGATTCGGTTCAATTTGATACCACGGTGCATTGACGATGCTTTACTTATGCAAGAAACATCTCATGGATGCATTTGGGACACATCCTCAATGATGTATCCTGGGATCATTGGGTGTTTCGGGTCTCTCAACATCATACACTCTCCCCCAGGTGACCCAGCCGGGGTTGATCAAGTCCCGACTTGCGTCCCAGTAGCAGTCCACAGATCTGCCCTCTTAATCCACAGCCACCTTGTGGCCTTCTCTGCGGCTTTGCTTGCAAATCAAATAGCCCTTTTCTTTGCCACCCCTGTAATGCCCAAACGACTGAGGACTTTGCAAAGTGAATGCCCTGCAAAGCCTCCACATCCTAACTCTATGGGCTCATAGAAAGTTCTCCTGCCTCTCTCCCTGCACTTCTCCACTAATTCCTGGTACTTATCGCGCTTCCTCTCATTTGCATCTTCAATACGCTCCTCCCAAGGCACTGTAAGCTCCAGAATAATTAGCTGTCTTGAAGCTTCTGAGATAACTATAATGTCTAGGAGGAGACGTGTTTTTACGTGTTTTACAAACATAATTAGATCTTTTTTTTATATAAATATATTAATATTATTTGTAATATAATTTTGTTCTTTAATACAGCAGTCAGATATACGAACTGTACCTTTAATTTGACTTGCTAAAAGAAAACGCTCTTTTTGAATGTTTTAAACTAAATCGAAATACATGCACAGAAGACAGCATGAGCATTTATTCACTTTATTCTCTGCGTACGAGTGGACATGGCCTTTTGAATAATTTTGGCTTAAGACTTCTGGTCTCATTCACTTCCATTCATTTTTAGACGTTAAAAACAGCTCGTTTTGCTGCTTGATGTTTCAAACTGATATTTTCTTATTATTCAATTTTGTCTGTATAGACTGATTTCATGCGGTCGCCATTATTAACAGCGAAATCGAGGCTGCGGTGGAAAGAAACCCGAAAGTATCGCCTGAGTCACACAGGAATATTGTGTAGCTGGCTGTATATCTTATCAGCGAAGAGAAAGCAACACAAATTTTTCATTTCACCGCCTTCCGAGAGACCTGAAGGTCCGTTCTGAATGAATAGTGAAAATAAACATGCATATCAGACCTCATTTTCAGCTAAGTTAAGGGAAATGGCACTAGTTAGCTAACGTTTTTACGAGATTGTGATGTTGTTTGATGCCTAATAAGCTGTTAATTGTTTAAATTAAACTGAACTGAATGAGAATAAAGTGATGTTTACACCATTTCTGCATTTAGAAGTCGCAGCAACAGCTGGAGGTTTGTAGTCCACAGCATGTTGCTGCAATGTTTACAGTGCTGATCCTATACTTCCGGGTTTCTTCCCACCACAGCCTCGCTTTCGTGTTTTAAAATGGCGGCCGCGTGAAATAAGCGTATAGTGGTGCAAACACTTGTTTGTAGAGCGAGTAATTTGACCGTTTTCTGCCGTTTATTATTCCTAGTTATTTCTTCCATAGGTG
Source organism: Danio tinwini (assembly GCA_903798205.1). Taxonomy (NCBI): domain Eukaryota; kingdom Metazoa; phylum Chordata; class Actinopteri; order Cypriniformes; family Danionidae; genus Danio; species Danio tinwini. Next base: position 2,980,598 of record CAIGQZ010031614.1, on the reverse strand, counting down.
ACTGAATCGGAAGTTCAAAAACAATCGCCAAAGCGAGCACACTTCCGACTTTTAGAATAAGGTCAATAGCAAATAAACTAAAATAAATATTACCCCACTTGCTTTTTTTTAGCGCTGTCAAGTGAGGTCTTACACCCCTATAATCGGTCATTGTCTTCACCTGCTCAACAGAAAGGGCTGCGATTGGCTTTAGAAATGAAAGCGCTGTTCACAGATGAGTGACGCGGGAAGAACAGTCAGTTAGTCTATATGTGCATAATACACGGTTATCACAGGTAATCCTTAATAGACACAGTGGAGAAAACCCGCACCTCAGGCACGCTCGTGTCTAGATCCACAAGTATCGCTTTAACAGCCAAGAGGAGAGGAAAAGTGACCTCACAAACACGCCAGCGGGTCAAATGTCCAAAGTGAGACAGAGAGAGGCAGGGATGGAGTTTTACAGCATTTCTCCCTAGTAGTGAAATAGCGGCTCGTGTGCTGTGCCTTCTTCAGTGTCAATTCAATTCACATTTATTTGTATAGCGCTTTTACAATGTGGATTGTGTCAAAGCAGCTTCACATAGAAGATTATAGTGAATTGAAAGTGTCAGTTCAGGTCAGTGTGGTTTAATAATCACTACTGAGAGTCCAAACACTGAAGAGTAATCCATCCATGCGCAGCTCTACAAGTCCCGAACCATGCAAGCCAGTGGCGACAGCGGTGAGGAAAAACTTCACTAATTGGCGTAAGTGAAGGATATAAACCTGGAGAGAAACCAGGCTCAGTTGGGCACGGCCATTTCTCCTATGGCCAAACGTCTTGTGCAGAGCTGCAGTCTAGGCCCCGGAAGCTGGAGAATGCTGGACATCAGCGAAGACTCATGCTCTCCACTCCTTCATGACCACCACAGCAGCTACTCAGGAAACAGCCTGGTCCAGGATTGTGGAACCTTGGGATCATCTCTTCACATGTCAAGGATTGCATCAGTGGCACTGCATAATCTGCATGTCAATAAAAGACTTTCCAGCAAACTCACAAGCGGTTGAACTGTGCATAATTATCTACCTTTTAAGTAGTAGGAGCGTTTTATTTACTCGCCCTTGCCTCCTTCACCATAGTATTCTACTGCAACATTGCACAGGGGATAAATGATGTTAACCGGTATGTTATAACCGGTTATGATCTATTACTGAACTAATATTGAATTGTCCCCATCTGCATCGCAGTGCACCGAAAAAACTATTAATTTTGACATGATCTTAAAGGTGCAGTATGTAAGTTGGTCACCCAGTGGTTGAACTGGGTATTGCTCTCCTGGATCAAAATAGATGCACACGCGGGTTGCTAGATTGAGTACAGGAGCGAGTGATTTAAACTGTGTTCTAAATAAAAGCAACGACACGCGACAGAGGGAATATTCTCCATATTAAAGGAGTTTTGGTTCTAACCAACACCTGGAATTGATATATTAGAAACTGCTTCTGTTACTCACAGCTCAACAACAGAAATCTATGACAGTGATCACCTCAGGTAAACCTCATGTGCTTTATTCAGTGCTTAATTGCTAACAATGTGAGTTTAAATAGATCATAAACATTACTGTTTGGTGAGTGAGTGCTTATTCTGTGCTTCTGAATGGGTGTATTTACATTTCTGTCGTGTTTCGTCTGGTGCAAACAGCCAAACTGCTCATCACTGCGTATCTCGTCATGAAGTGTGTTGTTAGGACACGCAGTTACAATGTAACCTGCTCACCTAATGTTTACCCTCTTAATATTTATATCATTTGCTAATAACCTCATGTGGAACTGAATCTGTCTCATTTTGACGTCTGATATTGTCCATTTCGGTCACGGACGCATGCTGTCAGAGTCTTTCTGAATGAATGAATGAAATACGCTGTTTTCCCTACAAGGCAACCCGGAGTGCTGAATTATAATTGGCTAAACTGGCATTGAGCAGGTTAAATTGACCTAAACAAAGACAGCGCTCCGGCACGGAGAAACCATTTTAAAGCAGAATATCTGACTTCAGCATTGTTTTTCAGTTAAACAAGTATGTTCACTTGGGATGTTTCTAAAATATCTGCACACATATTATGGTGTTTTTATGCTTTAGAAGAGTCAAAAACTTACAGCACCTTTAACATATTAAAATGCTCTTAATTTGGGTTAAACCTTTAAATATAATTATCAAAATATTTTCTCCATGCCTAGAGAGCATTCACACACCTCATGTTGTTTTCCATTCAACATTAAAATGACTTGGTTTGTTTTTGGGGTTTTTTTCCTGCTTATTTGAACAATATCTGTAATAATAATGCTGATGTTTCTGCAGACTGCAGTATATGAGTAAATGGGTGACGGATACAGTGTTGTTTCTCTCCTCAGGAACTGTGTCAAGTGCTTCAGCAGCCAGATGTTAAAGTCCTGAAAAACTACATGAAGGTATTGACCGTTTTGATCATCAAAACATCATTTATGTATGCTGCAAATAACAGGTCTTTCTTTAAAAAAGGTCTTTGCACAATGAAGTCTGAAATGTTACTATGTGTATAAAATCCGAGAAATTGCTCACGCACACAAACCGAGTCTGATACATATTAATTAATCTATTGTGAAATAATTAGTGAAATGGTACAGTCTTGAAGTAGTGAAGATGATTTTGTTGTCCTCTCCCTGCTTAATAAAAGAAAAAAGAAATATTGGGTAAGTCCCCTCCTTAAGATTGTGGAGAGAGGAAAGGATATCCACCTCTCTATATCATCCCAACATGTCCAACATTTAATTCAGGATGCCTAAAGCTCAGTCACGACTTTGCTAGCAATACTGGAGCCACATATTAAACTATAGACCAAGTGGATTAGTTTATCTGACTGCCTTTTGGATTTTACCGATTGCATGGCGACCGTGAATTGTCTAAATGCCTTTTCAGATGGGGAAAAACTAACCTGATTCAATTTATTTATTTATCAAGACGGACACAAGTTTTGATGGCAGTGTGTGTCAGTACAATTAACAAAACGTGCTGTGGAATTTATTTGTTAACCTGCAGAAATGAGGGAAAAGTTCAGATTCCTTATGCAACAACCTGTAGACTGCATTCGAAGGCTTTGTTTGTGTGTTTGCGCAGGTTTTTTTCCAGCAGGCCAAACTTTAAACCTGTAAGTGTGAAGCGGAGGCCGACAGACAGCGCCACCTACGGACCACCATAAGGACAGAGCTTTAGCATAGGAGCTACTTTTGCACTTAAAGAAGCTGAACCACACCCATCCTGCCTGCGGGACACCGACCCAACAGGAGTCGCATGGGGATTGTCTGGCACATGACGTTGCCACGCCCCCACACTGACCTCGGCCCAATTAGAGTCGAGCTCTCCACAGCGGTTTAGCCACCCAGACTGAAAGCGAGGTTTGTAATTGGACGAGACGGAGATCCAATGGGGTTTGTGAGGGTGGGGGGGCTGGACAGAATTTCAAAGGAAGTCATTTCTATTTGAAATGCACCGTAATTGTTACAGAGGATTCTGGTGGTTACTAGAATGAGCTCAAATGAAATGTTTATTATTTCTTCCTTTTGTGTGCGAGATAAATCAGATATTTTTTTTCTCAGTTCAGTTTAAAAAGGGCCTGATTCCGATTATTTAATTGTTTAGTTGTTGTTATTTTTTAATTTGTAAAAATGAAGCATAGGTTTTAGTTTGAGGTGATGATGAGGTTAATAAATGGAAGTGCTCTTGATGCAGACTCGACATGGCAGAAATGCTTATTTTCTATGGTTTGATTATTAATTTTGAATTGCTGCTGGACGATCTGCACACTGCAAAAAAACAACCATTTCTTTTACATATTGTCTTATTATTAGTCCAAATATGGAAACATTCTTAAATAAGCATTTTCTCAACAAGCAAAATATATTGTTGTGTGTTAAGAATTGAGTAAAAATGTATTTTTACTTAAAATATGCAAAATAATCTGACAATAGAATTTTGCTTCCTCCATTGGCGGATTATTGAGCTTGTTTTAAGAAGAAACTCCCTTAAATTCTGACATTTTATTTATAAAAACAAGAAAATATGTTTTGATTGTCTGTAAAATCCTTTTGGATTTAAGAATCTTTATATATTTGGATTAGAAAAAACCATAAGTAAGAAAAGCAGGTTTTTTACTGTGTAGTTCCTCTTCATGGCATTCCCATAAAAAAAAACAACTGTACTGTAACTGGAACAAATCAAACACTAAATGTTGACCCATTAGCTGTTGTTTAATGCCTTTAAAGGCCATCTGAAATATGCAATGTGTGTGACAGTGAAAATACTGCTCTGACTGCTGCGGTGACCATGTTTACACTGCGGTTTGTGAATTAAACACAACTCACATCTGAAGCCTGCACCATGAAGACCGATTACTTTCAGTTTAGTTTAACAAAATCTTGGGTTTTAAGTAGCATTGTCAGCCTGACTATTCACTCGTTGTCAGAGCTATGTTACCTAAAATCCAAGAGTAATACTAAACAAAACTCAAACTTAACTAATCTGGCTTCACGGTACAGGCTTCAGAACTCTCAGCACAAACATTTGTCGAAATTAACCAGAAGTGTTATTGCTGACAGAATGAGTTTGCTGTGTGTGTTGGATTATTTCAGCCCTGGATCTAGAAAGCCATCAGACGGCACGCATATTGAGAATGATGGTGGGAAATACCATGCTAACCCCATAAATACACTTGATGACTGTAAAGGTTGTTTCAGATGCGGTTCAGAAATGCTCCAGTCCTGCTGCTGGTGGTCAAACCAAATAAGAGGAGAAAGAAAGAAAAAACATGCACCAGGTAGACTCAGTATCTGTGTGTAAAGCTGATTTATTTTTGATATGCCGGGACGTGCCCCTTCAACTCCCTCTGTGGATGTTTTTGTCATGACCAATAAAGTATCTACTAATCTCAGCTTGATTTCCAGTGTAATCCATTCCACACACAGAGAGGATATGTTGCTGATGGAGACTTTTATTGTGACGTAAACATGTCTTGTGCACCCTTCACCCAAAACCAAACACAGGTGACTCTTTAGCCGGTGTAATAAGTGCAGAATGTGTCAATGCTGGCTCTTTGGCTGTGATGTTTAACCTTTAATCACAGCGATGGGTCTGAGCTTGATGGCTTTTTTACTGATGCCGGCATCATGGCATGTGTTCACCACGTCTGTCACGTTCTTGTAGGACTCGGGAGCCTGAAAACACAAGAATAATGTGAGTATGTTTTCATTTTTGGGTGAACTGTTCACTTAAACATCATTTAACTCTCTCTTCACTTGTTTCTTTCTTCTGTTGGATACTAAAGCTGGAAATCATTGACTTCCATACTAGAAAAAACAAATACTATAGAAGTCAATGGTTACCGGTTTTCAGCTTTGCTTCAGTATATCATCTTCAGTGTTCAACAGGAGGAGGAAACTCAGGTTTGAAACAAGTGAAGCGAGATTAAATGATCATCACTTTGGGTGAAGTGTGCTTTTATTAAGATAATAAATACCGTAGAGCTAGGACTTGAACTCTGGTCTCTCTGAACACCTTGGTGCTGTGTGTCCACACATCTAACCACTGGGCTTTTGGTACTGACAACCTTTTTCGGCTTTCATTTAGCATTATTATTTTATTACAAAGCAAAAACTGTAATTGCACAAAATGATATGTGATGTATATATTGGACTTGTATGTCCCAATGGCTATTTTAACAGATTTATTCAATTCAGGTTTTTTCAAAAGTCATGGCTCCTCATGACACACTGAGGTCACTCAGTGAAAGAGATTGAACATTATTTACAATATTACGAGCTTTAATCCACAGCCTGGTCAAACAGTTCTCAGGGAATGTAGCTCGGGTCGCTTTCATAACGATTGCACATGCACAGAGAACTGTTTGACCAGGCTGTGGATTAAAGATAATATTACTGTAAATTATGTTCAGTTTCTTACATAAAAGCCATCACCTGGCTTCACAGGATCTCAGTCTGGCATCAGGAGTCAGGACTAGGGCCAGATGGAATCTGCGGACGTTTTTTGCTATTTCTGCTGAGAATTTTGGTAAAAATCTGCAAATTTCTGCAGAATTATTCTAGGAGTATCATAACTAAAACCTTAAAATGTGAAATAAAAAATAAAAAATGTTTTACTTTTATTTAATGTTTAAAATGCAAATCCAATTAGATTAACAGAAAATAGTTAATTGTATGTAAATAAACAGAATTAATGATGGGCTAAAAATCTGTGGAATTCTGCGCACGCAGATTCCGTGTGGGCCTAGTCATGACTATTGATTTGGACAGGGTTCATACACATTTTTACTACAAAAATTACATGACATTTCCAGGACTTTCGAATCCATTTTCATGACCTAATTTTTCATGTTATGTCTACGTAAACAGAGTAAATCATAAGAAAAACAATGAACATTTAAATTTATTACAGCATATCATAAAAGATGCAACAATCTCTTTATTTAAAACAGATGATGCTTACACAGCATTAATTATGTGAGAGCATGTTTTTGGCCAAGAAAAGAAGTGAAAACAACTAACCTCCATTCCAGTGTACAGATATTTGTCAAACTAATATGTTTAGATGATACTAGTTTTGTTAAATTAGTAATAGTAGGTAAAACTACCTCTATTGTAAAGCCGCAATCCCACTGCACTTTTTGCTCCATAGACTTCCATTCATGAGCATGCGAATGCGGCTGTAAGCTTAGAAAATATTATATGCTATTCCTTCTATGCTAATGAAGGACTACTGAGACATTCCAAGCATGGAATGGGTTCTCCTGGCAGAGTTCATCACAGCTCCAATACACCTCTCTGCCATTTTCTTACAGTAACCGTGTGCCTTTCACCATGCACAATTTATCTGCTCGTGATCTTCCTTCATATAACTGTGTCATGTTTGGTGTCATTGAACAGTTTATGACTTCAGGATTGTAGTGATGAAATCAACAGAGACATTGATTAATTGTATTTCAATTGGCCTGAGGAGAGTATGTTAATGTATTCTCCCCCACTTTATCTCCTCAACTTTGCTTTGATGTTCAGCTGGTTTTGGGGGTTGGTTTTCACTCATGTTCTTTGCTCAGGATAGAAGAAGGAAAGGTTACCGTTGATCTGGGAGAATGGCTTTTACTCTGCATCTCTCGCACACCGGTGCTTAGCCTCAAATGCTAACAAATGCAGTTTCACTAAGCAGTGCATGTGTTACAGATAATTTCTTTATACAGTATGTTAGTTTGTTTCATTCTACTGTCTGTACATTTAAACATGTAACTTAATAAACAACTTTAAGGCGTTGAGATTCTTTCTCTTTATCAACGATGATAACTTTAATGGAGTCAGATTAATTACAATGGAGTCAAATAAATGATCTAAACATGCTATCCTTCAACTGCTTTCTGTTTCCCATTATTGGTTCAGAATAGCAGCGTAAGCTTCAAGCCTTACACAGCAGACCAGAAACCCAAGCACGTGCGACAAGTTTCGCATTTCCCTGCATTTGAAAGTTCAAGTTTGGTGAATTCTCACCTGTGAAATCTCATCACAAGATTGCTTTAGACCAATTTAAAATATGGAGCAATCGCTCGCGTTTATTAACATCTAATCATATTGTTTAAGGCCGCACTCGCACGATGCTATCCGAACCATGCCCAGGCCCGTTTCCCGGATCGTTTGAGAAGTGTGAACGCTCTGAATCGCCCGAAACTGAAAGAGAGACGTGACTTTTAAGGGACTGTTTCATCTGGATTAATTAATCATTGGTACTGTTCAATGAACGCAAACTGGCGTAGATTAATAAAGACGCAAATCCCTCACTGCACGTCAGCTGCAGCTTCAGCAAACCTCCTAATTCCTGCAGCACGAGGACTTTATGATTGTTTATGAGCGTCAAAAGTGTCTGATCTGTTCAGTGAAATATTAGACTGTGTGTCACCGCATATCAAACCACTTAAACCATAGAACTAAAGAAATGTCCACTGTGCTGAGCGAGAGCGCTTACTGAACAGAGCATCATCCATGACGGAAGAGCGCCCAGGCCTGAATGTAATGTGAGTGTGGGCTGTTGGGGGACAATTGTGCTTTGGCCCGGTTCAAGACAACTGTACATAGTGTGAGTACAGCCTAATACCACTCCTTTTCACAGCACCGTATGACAGAATTTCGCAAGCACAAGCTGTAGTGTGACAAAAAACGTCTGCTAAATGACTAATGTAAACATAATTTCCATAACTTTTCCAAAACCTTGTGGGTTTTTCTGATTTTACTAAACTTTTCCAGGCCTGGAGAATACTTTCCAGGTTTTCCATGACTGTATGAACCCTGTTTGGACTTGATTTGTATGCGTTTAATTGTAATCAAAAAAAAAACCTGTCACCATTCATTTTTATAAGAATCACAGGTTCAGCTCAATCTGCTTTAATGCTTTACTGAAGAAAAAGTGTACTGAAGAGGAGTAAATTATCTGGGATTTTCACTATTTGGTGAACTCTACTTCTAATAGTGAATTTGATTGGTCTTTGCCATGATGACAGTGCGTCATATTTTTTTACTAGTTATATTGTGAGACTATGTTCAGGCATTGGGTTAAAAGTAATAGTTTTACAAACCAGGTTAATTAGGTAAGTAATTGGACAACACTGATTTGTTCTGTAGCCAATTATAAAAAATAAATGAATAAATCCTTGATCCTCTCACCTCCTCCATCACCAGCTTTGGTGATGCCACCCTAATAGCGATGCCCTTGTCTGCCAGTTTATCTAGAACATCCTGGAAGTCCAGGTTGCGTCTGGATTTGGCTCTGGATAAAGCTCGACCCTGCAGAAACACAAGCGCAGGTTAATTTGTGAACACACTCTCTGTTCATATATGCGTGTATAATCATGATTATGTGACCCACAGCGCCGTGACACGTGGTGCCGAACGTCTCTGTCATGCCCTGCTCGGTGCCTGTCAGCACGTAACTGCAGGTGCCCATGGTTCCTCCAATCAGGACGGGCTGACCAGTCAACTGTAGACACACACATACATACATACGCTTCAGGTTAACATAGACCTTCATGTGATATACAGTTGAAGTCAGAATTATTAGCCTTCCCGTTAAGTTTTAATTCTTTCATAATGTTTTTTTTACCCTCAATATTCTGTAATACATTGCTAATATTGTATTGTAGTGTAATATTGTATAGTAATGTCAGTATTTTTCTAATATGGTGGTATTAGGTGAATACCAGGTGAGCAGAAGAGTGCGTGTTGCTCACCTGATAGTCTACAGGTATGAGTGGATGGTGTGGAGGAAACGCTCTGGTCGAGCCCTTCCTGTGCACCAGCAGTGTTTTCTGCCGGCCGTCCACCATGTGCTCCTCCACCTTAGCGATGTTGTGCGAGACGTCGTAGATCACGTGCATGTCCAGATCGTCCGGGGTGGTGCTGAACACTTTGGAGAACGCCTGAGAGGGGGGGTGAAGGTAACAATTTAAACATTTCATCCCACAGTGCAACACGAGATCATTTACATTTAGGAAAGTTACTACTCAGATTGCCTCCCTTTGGTTATGTTAGGTGCTGTTTTTGCCCCATTGACTTCCATTATAATCACATTTTTTGATTGCAAAGACATGACAGCATAGAATCATGCATTGATTGTTGCTGTTTTTTCCAGTTGGTAAGAGGGACGATGTGTTTTTATGTGATTTTTCTCAGACATATCATGAATGCATGCATGCAGAAAATGTGATTATAATGAAAGTCAATGGGTCAAAAACAGCACCAAAGGAGAGTGAAGTTGCCCAGTGTGTTGAGTTTTTATAGTTTTATAGTTAGCTGAAACACATAGTTGTGGCCAAATTAAGGAACTGGAACAAGTAAAAGTGGAGTAAATTACAGCATTACCTTTTAGTTTTGGGTGACATATCGCTGTGATTTTAATAGTTTTAGTACAGTAAAGTAATATGGTTAATGAGCATTTGTAAAACAGTGTAAATGTGATACTAAATCCAGATATTATTTATGCATTAACCTGTCGTGTGAGGAAGGTCATGGAGGATCGGTTGACCCAGGCGTAGTTTCCCGCCGCTGCCATTCCCTTCAGATAATCCTGGCCCTCTTCAGACGTGATGCGCGCGCACGCTAGCTGCCGGTCGTTCACTGTAATGTGGTCGCGCTTCATGGCCTTCTCCATCGCCACCAGAGCATCTGCAGCAGAGAAAAAGTCAGAAATCAACCCTATACCCTTAATAGTGCACTCAATCTCACAATGCACAGCAATAAGTCTACTGCTGTTTCTAAAATCGCCCCTATACCCTAAATAGTTCACCATTTGAGGGAGGATTCTGAAGTACAATCAATCAACCCCACAGTGCACTGCAATGAGTCTACTGCTGTATCTGAAATCGCCGCCTATACTCTTATTCATTCATTCATTTTCGTTTCGGCTTAGTCCCTTTATTAATCTGGGGTCGCCACTGCGGAATGAACCGCCAACATATCCAGCATATGTTTCACGCAGCGTGTGCTCTTCCAGCCGCAACCTATCACTGGGAAACACCCACATCATTCACACACATACACTACGGCCAATTTATCCTACCCAATTCCCCTATAGCGCATGTGTTTGGACTTGTGGGAGAAACAGGAGCACCTGGAGGAGTGCCACAACCCATCACTGGGAAACATCCACATCATTCACACATATGCACTACAGCAAATTTAGCTTACTCAATTCCCCTGTGTTTGGACTGGGGGAAACCGGAGCACCCGGAGGAAACCCACACGAACAAGGGGAGAACATGCAAACTCCACAAAGAAACGCCAACTAAGCCGAGGTTCAAACCAGTGAGCTTCTTGCTGTGAGGTGATCGTGCTACCCACTACGCCACTGTGATGCCCCCCATACCCTTAATAGTGCACTATTTGAGGGAGGACAATAAAGTGCACTCAATTAACCTCACTGCTGTATCTGAAATCGCCCCCTATACCCTTAATAGTGCACCATTTGAGGGAGCAGCTAGTGGTGTCTGAAATCATAGTGGACGTTCTGAAGTGCACTCAGTCAATCCCACAATACTTTGAACACTCAAACAAATGAAATAGCACAACAAATGACTAAAACGAAATATAAATGTTTCTCAAAATAAAAACTCATTAATGAAACTGAAATGTACAGCAGATTTAAAACTCGTATATCGTAATAACTAATGTAATTTTGCTTTGGTAAACTACAACTACTAAAACTAAATGAATAAAAATGACATATAAATGTTTCTCAAATTTAAAAACTTAACAAAAACCAATGAACGAGCTGAAACCTGATATGTACAGCTTATTAAACACTCGTATATCATAATAACTAATGTAAAAGCAGTGATGTTTTCCCTCACCGGTGGCCACCTGGTGTCCGAGTCCTCTGCTGCCGCTGTGGATCATCACACACACCTGCCCTTTATGATCGATGCCCATCTTCTTGGCGGCGTAATCGTTGTAGATCTCGTCCACCACCTGAATCTCTGCGTAGTGGTTTCCTGCACCCAGAGTTCCCAACTATAGGAATAGAGGTAAAGTTTGTTTTCTATTCGCATTTTCAGACATTCCCCTTAATAATGTAGTTTCAGAAAAGCATTAGTTCTGAATAGGGAAATCTTAGTAGTATTCAATGACTATCAAAGTACAACATTGTACACAGTGAATTAAACAGTGCTAATGGTGTTCTGTAATAGTACTTGCATGCTAATTGAGACCGAATATTTAAAGTTGCATGGGTAAACATTAAAGGGGCTGTTAAACGAATAAATGTGCGAATATAAATCTAACTTTACCTCAATACTATCGGAGACAAACACACACACACACACACACATGGCTCAATGTTCATGCATGCAGCAGAACAAGCGTTTGTTTTGTTTACTAGCTACTGGTTAAAATGTAAAGTTTCTAAATGTAAAACTGTGGTTGAAATGTAAATGTACAGCAGCAGTAATAGAGAAAACCCTCATTTTCGGATAGAGTGGGAATCTTTAGGGACTTCACAATAAACCCTCAGTAATGTGGTGTTTGCATGTTTTATTTTCCCATCATGCACCTGTGGCAGCCCTCTCTTCTTGGCTTTGGAGGAGACTTTGTTTGGGTCGGCCTGCAGCATGCGTCCATACTCCTCACAGTGCTCCTTATCCTCCGCCCAGGCGTAGCCCTCCCTCAGAGACCAGTCCACACCCATCTCTAGCGCCTCCTCCAGGTCCCTACACACACACACACACACAATGTACTGCAAATCCTGCCATTCACTACTGTAGTTTTACATCTGTTGTGCGTATTTTTTGATAATTTTTATTAGTTTAACATACAATATCATACAAATATATAAAATGTAAACAAGTTCTTCATGATTTAATTTGTTCATCAATTTAGAAAATAAATAAATTATTCAACAACCAGTAACAAAAGTATAAAAATAATAGTACAGAGCATGACAGGATAGATGCATTCATATTTCAAGCGAGGAAATGAAAAGCTCCCATATATCTTATTTCCTTGTAATCACCATTTCATTTTGGCCAACATTTTCTCATATAATACATTATCAATCATGATTACATCCATAATTTAAGTGTAGGGCATTGAATATTTTTCCAAAACCTCAGTATTATACGTGCTGCTGTAGTAATGCCCATAGTTATAAGGGTGGTATTTACGTATTTTTATTCACATTTTAAAACTATTTCTTAAATTTATATGATTTAGTGTATGGGTTATTCATTGGTTTTAAATGTAGTTTTTATTTGTAGTTTAATGCATACAGTACTTAAGTTAATTCTTACATTTTTGTGATTTTTTTTTTTATTATTTAGTCTGGGTTATTTGTGATTTCGGTTTACTTTTTTTTTTTTTGCTCCAAGTTAATGCAAAGACTTAAAATCAGCAATCAAAAAAGTAAGACTTCTGCATTTAGAGCGTCACATATCAACTTATCAAAAAGCTGTTGTCAGAAAGCTTGGGTTTCAGTTCGATAGTGATGTGAAATTTAACAAACAAGTAAATTCAGTTGTTAAATCCAGTTTTTTCCATTTACGACTTGTGGCAAAAGTGAAGCCATTTCTCTCTTTTAATGACCTTGAGAAGGTGATCCATGCTTTTATTTTGGGAAGACTTGACTATTGCAACTCTCTATATGTGGGTATTAGTGAAAATGCCCTGAATAGATTGCAATTAGTCCAAAATGCTGCTGTGAGACTTCTGACAGGGACTCGCAGGTATGAGCACATATCCCCAGTTCTTTCCTCTCTGGGCTAGCTGCCTGATTGATTTTAAACTATTAATTTTTGTCTTTAAGTCCGTAAATGATCTGGCACCACCTTACTTACAGACCTCCTACAGGTATATAATCCTGGTAGGTCACTAAGGTCTTCTGATCAGTTTATTCTTTCGGTACCAAGGTCTCAGTGTAAGCGAAGTGGGGATCGAGCTTTCGCTGTTATTGCCCCAAAACATCACGCCAAAACGCCATCTTTGTTCTTCAGCATTTGAGCCTTTTTAATGATGAGGGGTTTGTCTTATGTTTTAATTATGTATGTGATGTAGGTTTTATTTTAATAGCATTGATTGTGTTCAGCACTTTGTGTTGTAAAAAATTTACTATATAAATAAACTAACACACATTAACCCAGACATGTGTGCGTTTGTGCTGCACAGACTGAAGCTGACTGCATGCACAAACTGCTACTGAACACACGAAAGCTGGAGCTGATGTTTGGCATAGGTGTAACGCTGTGTGTTTCTGCAGTGTTTACTTTGCACCCATAGGAATGACGCCCTTGGAGCCGACTCCGACAGGGATGTGGTCGAACAGAGACTGTGCTAGCTGCTCCTTCACCGGCTGGACATCTCCCTCATCCAGGTTTGTGCGCAGCAGACGAACACCACAGTTAATGTCGAAACCCACACCGCCTGAACACAAACACACATGTGAATATTCAATAATTAAATCTCTCAAGATAACAAACACACACACACCTGGAGAGACCACTGCGTCTGGGTTCTCCATGTCGAACGCCGCCATGTTCCCGATGGCGAATCCGTATCCTGAGTGAACGTCCGGTAAACCAATCGACCGCTGCAAAAACACACTCACAGTGAGAAGACCGAGGGTAGATGCATGATGAGCTGATCAATACTGTGTTCAACTCACGTGCACGATTCCTGGCAGAGCAGCCACATTCCCAATCTGCTTCATCGCAGGTAAGAAACCTCCAAACCCTGTGCAAACATCAGATAATGTCAAGAAATAGTTAATTAACTACTTGAATATAATGCACAATTAAGCTGGTGAAGCTGTGATGTGCATTATTTTCTAATAATGCAACAGTCCAGAGTGCGTTATTCTGCTTATACCCCAGTTCAATAATGCTGTCAGTTCTGTGATATTCAATTGTGAAGTTGAGTAAAGCAGCTCTATTGGAGATGATGTCGTTCTGCTCTTAAGTTTACTGTTGATTCAGTAATATTCAATATAGAGGTAAAGTTGGTTTTATATTCACACATTCGTTCATTTAGAAGTCTCTATATTGTTTTACCAAGTTACTTTGAATATTCAATCATAATTAACATGCAAGTATGACTTCAAAACAACATTAACACTATCTAATCGACTGTGAACAATGCTGTACTTTAATAGTCATTGGCTGCTAATATGATTTCACTATTTATAATTTGCAAATAATACTTTTATGAAGTTATATTATTAAGGAGAACGTCAGAATATCTGAATATTAAACCAACTTTACCTTTATAAATTCAATAACACTGTTAGTGTTGTGAAAATCAACAATAAAACACTGAATTCAGGGAAAGTGGCGGCACACTATTGTTGTTTTTTAACTCGCTTTGTTCATGAAGCTAAAGATTTAAGATCTGCGGTAAAGTTCCTGAGGTGTGCATTGTTTTCTGATAATCCAACAGATCAAGAGTCACTTATTGTGCTTCTCCTCTGTTCAGGTTCAGCTCATATAGTGACTGTGTGAGGTTAATGTGTCATGCAAAAGGTGTGTTTTATGACATAAAGCTCATGTGCATGAATAACATGTGTTTTTGTGTGTTTATCAGCGATTGTAAAGCCAACGCACTCCGTTCCACAATTCTGCATGCAAATACTGAGGCCGAACACCTGTGCAGGTAAACCTGAGCTATTCAAAGCAAGTCAAAAAGGGGTTTAAGCATTAAAACAATCATCATATAACACTTACAATTGATTTAAATTAATTTATAAACCATGTATGCACAGGAAGATATAAATACATGGAGAACAAATGTTAATATAAAAAAAAATGTATTAAATGATATAGGTAACTAGGTAAACCTAATTTTAGTTGTAGGTTATATTGAGCTACATTGTTGGTCTGATTTGGGTAGCTTTACATGGACCAATGGAATATTAAACGGTCTAAAATTAAGGCCTACAACAGTAAAGTTAAGACCTTTAGGTGGCCTAAAATGTAGTTTTAGAAATGCAAGTCTTTAATAGCTCGTAATGGGTTTTAAATGCAAACGTAATGTAATAAAAACATCTTTTATTTGACTCATGTAAACACAGTAACTCTATTTTACTGTACCCACTCCTGCTGTTCAGCTATTTATCGCAGTTTATTCATATAAATGACTGAATAGGTGTCGTTACAGAAAAGCAGATGTTGTTGCATCACCTCCTCCACGACAGGCGTTTCTCAGCTCCTCAAACATCAGCTTTTCCAGCGGGTCATTGACATAAAACACTCCTTCCACCTGAAAACAACACGGATACAGCGAAATACACGACATTTATTCACAAAAACACCATAAAATGAGGAGCAATACGATTCACAAAACACTTGACAGCTGTATAACCCAACAAAGCAACAAATAATCAGCACAGAGACGCTATTGAGTAATGTAAAGTAGTACTAATAAACAAAACACGATAGATTTTGATGATGATGTGAAGCCGACATGTCTAGTGTTCTCAGTTATGCGTCAGTGAAGTGTGTTTCTGACAGCTCTTTTACCAGCATATTCGGCACGAAGCCCTTCTTGATCCGCCAGCAGTTTTTGTGTATTTTATCCAGATACTGGAGCTCATCGTTGTAAGAGCGACTCATCTCTTAATGTCAAATATCAACGCAAATTTTGACAGCAACTTTCTCTACACGTTACGCCGACTTGCGCTCTTCTTCGCTTGTTTTATACGGAGCGCCGCCGGTTTGTCCAGCGCCGCCTGCTGATCACATTGACATCAGCAGCGAGCGCAAACTACATTTTGTTTTTAAAATATTTTTATAACTTGTTTTATTTCTACAGTTTTCTTTTTTAAATGAATGACATTTATATGATACATGTTTTTTCTGTTAATACATGTACTTTTAAGTCATTTAAGCACGAGAACTTCTACAAAAAGAATACTTTCCTGATGTTTTATGGCGTTTTGTATAGAAGCTCGATTCCGTCTCTGCATAAAAATAAAATAAGATAAATACAAAAGATTATTGCCACATGCGACTTTATTTCTCAGGATTGCGAGATATAAAATCAGAATTCTGACTTTATTACTCTGAAAAGGGCATATGCCGACGTATGCTAAAGGACTTTTAATTTGCCAGTAATGCTTTGGTTAAGCGCTTCTGGTGAACTGCTATTGCAGAAATCGGTGCGTTCAAGGTCTGTTTTCTTTAAAAATCAGCAATCTCAAATGGCTGAGTGATGTCCGATATAAAGTGGGTCTCAGATTGTAGAAGAAACACTGCATTAAATTACATTTTCCACGCCATGTCTTTAAAATAGGAACATTTATGTAACCCCAGTATATTCAATGGAGCTTCTGCGCTAGTCTGCTGATTCTGACGGGCGTGAGCGAGTAAACGGCTTTTCATCTCGTTTTAAGCTTGACCAACCAAATGAATGCCAAAGTCAATTTAATTGATTGTATTTTAATTACATTACAACATCGATGCTGTAAAAGGAACCGTATAAAATACAAAAAAGTCACAATAACTGGTCGCCGGAAGTTTATCAGTATGGGAAGAAACACTAGCTCGGCATATACCCTATTGCGACTTTTTAACTCGAAATTGTGACTTTATATCTCAGAATTATGAGATTTAAAAAGTCGCAACAGCTTAAAAAATGTATTCAGTGGCAGTTCTCGTAACTTTTAATTGTTTCTGCCGTTTCGCATTATTCATTTTTTTTGTTATTTTATGAAAAATAAAAGTCTCCCTCTATAGTGTAGTGGCTCCGACCATATTGGGACCTTTATTTTGAAGACCTCGCTCCTCTGTTTTTGTTCTACTGCAGAGCTTTTGGCTTCACTGCGTTACTTTGACGTTTCTGAAAGGTAAGCGATGTTTATATTTTCCTCCAGTTATGTTTAATATGCAGCTGAAACAGACACGGAAGAGACTTTTCTTTAGTTGGTACTTATTTAAGATCGTTACTCTGACGTGAGCGCATTACACACAGTGACGCATGAGGCGGTCGGTGAAAGTAAACTCTGAGGATCTGTTGGTTTTCAGTGTCCCTGAAGTGGAAGTGAAAGTGTCTTTTATTTTCTGTTTGTTTTGTCAGCACAGAATGAAGCTCCGCGTGAGAATCAGCAGACAGACCTGCCGCCTGGAACTGCAGGGAGAAGAGCCGAGCTTGGCGGAGCTCCGGGCCCGGGTGAGGGAGTCATTACTGACCCGCTTCGGACTCCGGTCAGTCTGAGCACCATCATTAGCACAGAGAGAGACTGACTGACTGAACACACACACACACACACACACAGTTAATGCTGCTCAGAAATACATTTACACCACCATTATACAACTGCATGCTCTAGAACAGTGGCTGAGTTCAGACTTTTATTCTGTAATTTCAATTAACCATGTTGTTGTTTTTATTTTATAGGTAAACTAGTAACAATAGTTTTCATTTTTTACCTGTTAACTTTCATTTTGTATAGTCACACTTTATTTAAAATACCATGGTAAATGTAATGCCATAAAATCTAAACATTTAATCAATAAATGGCTTCAGTTTAAACTGTTTTCCAAATTACATTAAGTATTATTTGATCACTACGTTCTTTAACTTTAATTTACAGTGAACAAAAGCTTTATAGTTGTTTTTTTACTTATTTAAATGAGTTTTAATTTTTAAATAGTTTAAGTATATTACTGGAGTGATATCAGCTGTACTGAGCTGTGTGTAGTAGTGTTTCTCTCTGTCTCTCTCTCTCTCTGTGTGGTTATAGCTCAGATCTGGACTTCAGGCTGTCTCTGAATGGTAAAGAGGATCTGCTGGACACGGGACAGTCTCTCTCCTCCTGCGGTGTCGTCTCTGGTGATCTGATCAGTGTGATTTTACCCATGAGCAGCTCTGAGGAAACACAGCCGAGCAGTGCAGCAGTCCACCAGACACACACAGATCAGCAGGTGACACACTCCTGTCTGAGAGAAAAATAAGCAATTACTATAAAAAATAAGCAATTAATATCTATTTAAACATTGAGACAAGGAAAAACCCTAATCTGTCTCTGAACTCATTTTTATTATTATTTATTTTAAAGACACACATTACAGCTGTTTTAGTTTATTTTTTGAATCTTTATTGTATTTAGGCTTTGATTTGGTTATAAAAATGTTAACCCCTTCTATGCAGTTCCCATGTAACTCACTGTTTACATTCAATAGTATAGTTAAATGCAGAATTTGTGCCCTGCATTTATCCTCATCGCTAGACTCTCAGGACATCAATGGATATGATTGTGTGGATCTAATTATCTCAATTTGAGCTTTCCCTTCTCTGGAGTTTTGTTTCGCTGCATAGGTAAAACAGCTAGGTGCATATTTTTTGCTCATACTTTTATACATAGTTGGAATTTTAATAGCATCAGACAATTCACATCATTCACCTTGATGTAGAAAATACACAAAGCCTTTCCTTGTGCTTGATTTATAGCTGTCAACCTTTTGCAGCTGTGCTCTGACTGCTGCCTCCCATCCACTTAAGTGAGTGAGATAGATGAAGCCAGGACACAAGGACCAATCCTGGAGTCATTCAGCCAACTTCATCGCTACATTAGGTGTTTCACATATTACGCAATCCTCCATCCTGTATCTGTTTGTTGGCATACCCTGTATTGCAGCAGACCGTCTTCCTATCATACTCTGGTTTTCTCAATGGTTAAGTATCCAGATAAACCCCTAGCAACCCTAACAGTGTCCACTAGGTTTGTCCTCATTCATTCATTCATTCATTTTCATCTTGGTCCACCTTTCCGGGGCTGGGTCGCGGGGGCAGCAGTCTTAAGAGGGAACCCCAGACTTCCCTCTCGCCAGACACTTTCTCCAGCTCCTCTGGGGAGATCCCGAGGCGTTCCCAGGCCAGCCTAGAGACATAGTCCCTCCAGGGTGTCCTGGGTCTTCTCCGAGGCCTCCTCCCGGTAAGACATGCCTGGAACACCTTCCTAGGTTGGCGTCCAGGAGGCATCCGAAACAGATGCCTGAGCCACCTCAGCTGACTTCTCTTGATGTGGAAAAGCAGCGGCTCTCCTGGTGACAGAGCTCTTCACCCTATCCATAAGAGTGCGCCCTGCCACCCTGCCAAGGAAGCACATTTCAGTCGCTTGTATCCTAGATCTTGTCCTTTCGGTCATGACCCAAAGCTCATGACCATAGGTGAGAGTAGGACCATAGATTGACCAGTAAATCGAGAGCTTTGCCTTTCGGCTCAGCTCCTTCTTTCCCACATCGGACCGATACAGTACATTGACCGCATTACTACTGCCGCTGCACCAATCCGCCTGTCAATCTTACGCTCCATCCTTCCCTCACTTGTAAACAAAACCCCAAGATACTTAAACTCCTCCACCTGGGGTAAGGACTTTCCTCCAACCTGGAGATGGCAAACCACCTTTTTCTGGTGGAGCACCGTGGCCTCAGACTTGGAGGTGCAGATTTTTATCCCAGCTACGTCACACTTGCCAGCAAACCGCCCCAGTGCATGCTGAAGGTTCATGCTCGATGAAGCCAACAGAACAACGGGTTTGTCTTCAAGTGTTGGAATTTTCTCTGCCATTATTTAGAGACATAGGCACTGCCTCCAGGTTTTTGTTTGCAATCTGTTTTTTTAATTCAATTCAATTCATCTTTATTTGTATAGCGCTTATACAATGTAGATTGTGTCAAAGCAGCTTCACATGGAAGTTTATAGTGAATGTAAACAGTGTCAGTTCAGTTTTCAGTGTTTAAGTTCAGTTTAGTTTAGCTCAGTTCAGTGTGGTTTAATAATCACTACTGAGAGTCCAAACACTGAGGAGCAATTCCATCGATGCGCAGCTCTACAGATCCGAACCATGCAAGCCAGTGGAGACAGCTGCGAGGAAAAAACTTCACCAATTGGCGAAAGCAAAGAATTTAAAAAACCTGGAGAGAAACCAGGCTCAGTTGGGCACGACCATTTCTCCTATGGCCAAACGTCTTGTGCTGAGCTGCAGTCTAGGCGCAGAAGCTGGACCTCAGCGAAGACTTATCTGTCCTTGGAGCATCACAGGAATCAGTCTCATGCTCTCCACCATGACCACCACAGCAGCAGCTCAGGATACGGCCTGGTCCAGAAACCTTGGTATCATCTCGTCGCTGGTCTTGGATCGCATCAGTGGCACTGCATAGTCTGAGGGTCTCGAGATGAGTACCCCCAGGTGGAAATACAGAATAAGGAGAATAATTAGCGTAGCTGCTGTTCATAGTGTATATAAACAAGAAGCAAAATCCTGTGTGGGGCACATCATGCGTCATACCGCTATGTAATGCACTGAGTATATGCCTTGTTTAAAAGATAGGTCTTTAATCTAGCCAGTGTAAGGAGGATAAAATTAGGGTGATATGATCATATTTTCTAGACCTGGTAAGAACTCTGGCAGCTGCGTTTTGTACTAGCTGAAGTTTGTTAATAGAGGATGCTGGGCAACCAGCAAACAGAGCATTACAGTAATCCAGCCTTGAAGTCATAAAAGCATGGACTAGCTTTTCTGCATCTGAGATGGATAGCATACTTCATAATTTAGCAATATTTCTTAGATGAAAGAAGGCAGTTTTTGTGACATGGGATATATGATTTTCGAAGGTTAAATTGCTGTCTAATATGACACCCAGATCTTTTTTTTAGTATTCTCTTTCATTTCTTCCCTCTGGCCTGAGGCTTTTGGCTCTGGTGTTTTATATTCAGCTGTTTGTCTTTGAGGTTTATGTTCTCGAGCGGGCTGGGCTTTCTGTTTCTCAGAAATTATCTTTCTTTTTCTTTCTCATCTAATGGCAAAGTTAATTTTACCCATGATGTTTGTGGCCATAATAGTTTACGTCCGATAATCCAGGCACTAAATCTGTCACCTCTTGAACTTCTCTGATCAGCATACACTGAATTCACTCTCCGCTGTCTATCTAAGCAGCATGGGTAAACTCCTATGTATTTGATCGTTTCAGCCCTTTCTGCCCTCTCATCTTCAGGGGTTTTACCTAACATTGCCCCTAGCTTCAGCCTTACTGTTGCTGGGTCGATCTTCTTTTTGGTATGATGTACTATCATTGCCTTAATACATCGTCAGCTTTGTAAAGTTTGGCTATTCTGATAATTTCCTGTGCTATTTCCATAACCGATGCCCCTGGGGAGAATGTTATTAGTGTTAAAGGGTACAGAGCTCTGTCCCTTAACTCACTGACCACCTGAGGTGATTTAGATTTTTTTGTAGTGTTCCCTAGCATCACTGATTTACGGATTGAGCACACTTTTTCAGTACAGGAGTTTGTTTCAGAGCTTGGCTCACTGGAGACTCACTTAGCAGCAGGGTGACATGTTTTTTTTTTTTGCCTTTTGTTTTTTTCTGCCTTCCTCTTACCTCTGGTGAACTTTTTCTAGCAAAATAATTTCCTTATTTTCCTGAGTTTTCGTTTGCTCGAGGAACCTTCATCCATTAATCCTGGCCAAATCATTCCACTGACCATCGCTTGTAATCCATCTGCCAACTCACAAATCATATCTAGTTTGGCCTTCTGATTATATCAGTTCCTTATAATTTCTCTTCTGCAGTACAAGCTGAGGCTAGATATGTCATATCAGCATTCTCTTTTTGTTCTGCTTTCCACCTTCTTTATGTGAACTTTGAACCCAGGTGGGACAGTGGCGTCCCCAGAAAGTTTTTTTAGGGGGTGCCAGAAGAGGCCGTACCAAATCTTAGGGTGGCACACACACACACACACACACACACACACAAAAATTCAGTGTAATGTTATATTTTTGTTTCTAGTAAATGAAATAATGTGATTTTAATGAATTATTCTTGAAATATTGCAATTTATTCCTTGAAATAATTGAGCAAGTACATGTGCAAACCAAATAAGCCATTCTTTAGTTTAAAAACACTTCTCGTGAATATAAATAACTTTTCAGTCTCACATTCGTTTATTGTACAGCATACACTATATGCCATGTCTTAAATTAATGAACGAATTAATAAAACAAACAAATGAACACACACACTCACTATACAGACTCTAATAATATCATTTATCCATATTCCTTTTTGAACGACAATAATATTAATACAGCTTCTTCTATTGATGTACCTTAAGGTAAATATTAAATTGCCATTGCTGTCTATTGAAGGCGTGTGCAGGCTGTCAGTGAAGATCAGAGAGGGGGAGGGGCACCAATCAATCCACAATAATTTAGTGGCTGCTATTTATTTATTGAAATATTGTGAATTTATGTAAGTAAATTTTTATTTATAATATTAACAGCAAAATTTTATTGGGGTGGCCAGAGTTTACATTGGGGTGGCCATGGGGCGCCCCTGAAGTGGGAGACTAATTCTTCGACACCCTGTCTGCAAAAAGTGACTCTCTATGGTCTGAGGTCTTCCTCTCTGTAGAGGCTGCTCTAGCATTTTGTGTACTAGCATGATGTACATGTGCTTTATCCCTATACTATAAGTGATGCGTTTTAAATCATGAAACCGAAAAAAAAAATGAAAAGACAAACTTTTTTGTAAGTGTTGTAATTAATGAAATGAAGTATAATAATTGACTGTATTACTTATTGTTTGTTTAGTTGAGTACAACATTTTTGATGAAACACTTTGTGAGGTTTCATTTAAACCCTGAAACAGAGTTGAGGAATCATCAGACAGGCTTCACAAGGTTCTGAATCTGCACTGCTGGGGTTATCTTACAAGCCATGAAAATGAAAATAACATGACAAACGGCCTGAAGCAATGACTCAGGGTGTGTATGTGTGTGTGTGTTTTAGGCTGGTGGATCAGACGTCAGCAGTAGCAGCAGTGTGATGGAGCAGCATGTGCAGGAGTGTCTGCATCAGGATCTGCAGGAGCGTATAGATCATCATCAGCAGCAGCAGCAGCAGCAGCAGCAGCAGGAGTGTGTAGATCTTCAGCAGGAGTGTATGGAGCAGCAGCAGGAGTGTGTGTGTGTCGCTGCTGCTCATTCTCCTCCTCTGCTCTGCTGTGAGGCTGAAGACGGTCTCCTCCCTCTCGCTCTGGAGCGGTTGCTGGACTCCTCCACCTGCAGAAGCCCCTTTGACTGCCTAATGCTGGCGCTACACCTGCTACTGCTGGAGACTGGCTTCATCCCACAGGTGAGTGTGTGTGTGTCTCCACAGCAGCACACTTCACCTGGGGGGACGTTCTTCATATCTTAAAGGGATAGTTCACCCAAAACTGAAAATGTACTCAGTATCTACTCTGCTTCAGGGCGGGGCTGTGAACTCTGGGGAGATGCCGATTGGCTGGCAGGCTGCAGGGGGTGTGTTTAGACTCCAGTATGTCCACCCTCTGCTGGAGAACAGCCTGGTGTCAGTGGTGGCGGTGCCCATGGGTCAAACTCTGGTCATTAATGGTAAAATATACATGTATTTTTATACATATTATACATTTTCCTGACAAGCCAAAAATATCGTTGTGTTTTCCGAAATAATGAGTGAAAATTTCTTTAAAACAAGCTAAATAATCTGCCAATGGGGGAATAAAAATAATCTTGTTTTTCCTTTTGATCAGCCGTCCTGAAGATGGAGACGAGTTTGGAGAATTCCCGCAAACTGCTGCTCAAACCTGACGAGTATGTGACAGCTGAGTGGACAGGTGAAGCTCTCTCACACCCACACACACACACACACACACACATGCATCACATCTGTAAAAACACAGCAGGATTAATGACTGAACGACCTCACTTCTGACTTTTTCGTGTGATGTTGTTGTATGTGTATGTATACCTGTGTGTGTGTGTGTGATTTTTGTGTTTAGGTATGTGCACATATTGTACCTGTGTTTGTGTACCTGTGTATGTATATAACCTGTATGTGTGTGTTTGTGCAGGCGGCAGCTCCGGTGTGGTCTACAGAGATCTGCGCAGACTCTCTCGCCTGGTCAGAGATCAGCTGGTGTATCCGCTTATGGCCACTGCCAGACAGGGTGAGTCTGTGTGTGTGTTTACTGTTTATATGTATATGTATGTATGTGTGTATATATATATATATATGTATATGTGTGTGTGTGTGTGTGTGTGTGTGTGTGTGTGTGTGTGTGTGTAGCTCTGGGTCTGCCGCTGCTCTTCGGTCTGCCTGTTCTTCCTCCTGAGCTGCTGCTGCGTTTGCTGCGCCTGCTGGACGTTCAATCTCTCGTCTCGCTGTCGGCTGTGTGTCGACACCTGAACACCGCTACCCATGATGCTTCACTCTGGAGACACCTGCTGCACAGAGACTTCAGGGGTAAATAGGCACATACACACTATATGATGCATGATATATCAGCGGCCATATCGATATCGGCTGATAAATGCTGTTTTTTAAAGGTTTAGTTCACACAAAAATGTATGAATCATTCTTCACTCTCCCTCAAGTGTTTCCTAACCTTTGAGTTTCTTTATTCTGTTGAACACAAAAGAAGATATTTTCAAGAATGCTGAAAACGAGTAACTATTGATTTTCTATAGTAGGAAAAACAAATACTGCGTCCCAATTCTCATGCTAAAATAGTACTAGAAAAAATAATTAGTGTGTAATATGTTGAAAAAAGTATGGCAAAGGTTCCTTTTCCAGTATACCGGGAGTGCAGAATTATTAGGCAAGTTGTATTTTTAAGGAGTAATTTTATTATTAAACAACAACCATGTTCTCAAAGACCCAAAAAACTCATTAATATCAAAGCTGAATATTTTTGGAAGTAGTTTTTAGTTTGAGTTTGAGCTATTTTAGGAGGATATCTGTGTGTGCAGGTGACTATTACTGTGCATAATTATTAGGCAACTTAACAAAAAACAAATATATACCCATTTCAATGATTTATTTTCACCATTGAAACCAATATAACATCTCAACATTCACAAATATACATTTCTGACATTCAAAAACAAAACAAAAACAAATCAGTGACCAATATAGCCACCTTTCTTTACAAGGACACTCAAAAGCCTGCCATCCATGGATTCTGTCAGTGTTTTGATCTGTTCACCATCAACATTGCGTGCAGCAGCAACCACAGCCTCCCAGACACTGTTCAGAGAGGTGTACTGTTTCCCTCCTTGTAAATCTCACATTTGATGATGGACCACAGGTTCTCTATGGGGTTCAGATCAGGTGAACAAGGAGGCCATGTCATTAGTTTTTCTTCTTTTAGACCCTTTCTTGCCAGCCACGCTGTGGAGTACTTGGACGCGTGTGATGGAGCATTGTCCTGCATGAAAATCATGTTTTTCTTGAAGGATGCAGACTTCTTCCTGTACCACTGCTTGAAGAAGGTGTCTTCCAGAAACTGGCAGTAGGACTGGGAGTTGAGCTTGACTCCATCCTCAACCCGAAAAGGCCCCACAAGCTCATCTTTGATGATACTAGCTCAAACCAGTACTCCACTTCCACCTTGCTGGCATCTGAGTTGGACTGGAGCTCTCTGCCCTTTACCGATCCAGCCACGGGCCCATCCATCTGGCCCATCAAGACTCACTCTCATTTCATCAGTCCATAAAACCTTAGAAAAATCAGTCTTGAGATATTTCTTGGCCCAGTCTTGACGTTTCAGCTTGTGTGTCTTGATCAGTGGTGGTGGTTTTTCAGTCTTTCTTACCTTGGCCATGTCTCTGAGTATTGCACACCTTGTGCTTTTGGGCACTCCAGTGATGTTGCAGCTCTGAAATACGGCAAATCTGGTGGCATCTTGGCAGCTGCACGCTTGACTTTTCTCAGTTCATGGGCAGTTATTTTGCTCCTTGGTTTTTCCACACGTTTCTTGCGACCCTGTTGACTATTTTGAATTAAACGCTTGATTGTTCGATGATCACGCTTCAGACGCTTGGCAATTTTAAGAGTGCTGCATCCCTCTGCAAGATATCTCACTATTTTTGACTTTCTTTTGACCCATTTTGCCAGAGGAAAGGAAGTTGCCTTATAATTATGCACACCTGATATAGGGTATTGATGTCATTAGACCACACCCCTTCTCATTACAGAGATGCACATCACCTAATATGCTTAATTGGTAGTAGGCTTTCGAGCCTATACAGCTTGGAGTAAGACAACATGCATAAAGAGGATGATGTGGTCAAAATACTTATTTTCCTAATAATCCTGCACTCCCTGTAAGTTAGTGTAAAATCATTCATCTAAAACACAGGTGTCAAACTCAGTTCCTGGAGGGCCACAGCTTTGCAGTTTCGTTCCAACCCTGATTCACCACACTCACATGTAGGTTTCAAACAAGCCTGAAAGACTCAATTAGTTTGAACAGGCGTGTTTATTTAGGGTTAAAGCTAAACTGTGCAGAGCTGCGGCCCTCCAGGAACTGAGTTTGACACCTGTAATCTAAAAAAAATCTTTAAAGTTATGGATAGGCCCACATAATTAGCGTGCACAGAAATCCACAGATCTTTGAGGCCATCTTTCAATCTATTAATTTGCTTTTGTAAATGTGGTCATATTCATTTCAGTAATATTATTGAATATATACAGTCGAAAGCAGACGTTTCCATACACTGTATATAAAGGCACATCACCAGTTAAAAAAGTATTCAGATGTTAATGTGAGTAAACTTTTTCTCTTTTAGGTAAGTTAAGATCATCACATTTGTTTCTGTTCTGCTTAATAGCAGAATAATGAGAGATATTTTGAGAAATTGTTATAACTGTTCTTGAAAGTCAAGTTTACAGACAATAAGATTATTAAGCCTCTGAAAAAGCTCAGATGATGGTGTCAAGGTTTTGGACGTTTCTGATTGGCTAATTGACAACATTTGAGTTAATTGGAGGCACAAGTGTAGAATAGTATTGAAGGAAAACCTCCAACACACTGCTTCCTTCTGTGACAACATGAGAAAGTCAACAAGTCAGAATCAACAAAATAGCCAGATTACAGTTTGCTAAATTACACTGGGAAAAGACTCCTGTTTGGAGACATGTCCTGTGGTCTGATGGAGCTCAGATTGAACTGTTTGGCCATAATGACCAGTGTTACATTTAGAGGACAAAGAGGAAAGCTTACAAGCCTAGGAACAACATCCCAACTGTGAAGTATGGGGCGGCAGCATCATGTTGTGGGGTTGTTTTGCAGCAGGAGAGACTGGTCCACTTCACAGCATAGATGGCATCATGAAGAAAGAACATCATGTAGAAATACTGAAGCAACGTCTCAAGACATCAGCCAGGAAATTAAAACTTGGCCACAAATGGGTCTTCCGAACCGGCCAATGACCCTATTGCCTAGTTCACACTACAGGATTTTAAGCCTGATTTGAGCCCAATTTGGAAGTTAATGAGCTCGCCGACAGATCGTGCTGTGATCGGGGAAAAATCTGCGGGTGCACAGCGCTCGGCAGTCTTTATGTGTGAACTACTGAGTCAAAGAGGCTCGCTGAAGCGTCGCCGACACCTCTCAGACGGAAATCCAATATTTAGCATGTTGAATATTCCAGAGCAGTCGGCCGACTTGACCTCACGTGTGGTCAGATGTAGTGATGAGTTGCAGCCAATGAGAGAGCATATCAGCATGAGCTGAATGGCCGTGTGTTCAGGAGCTGAACAGAAACGTCTGTGATTGGCCAGCATGGGCATCGATGCATTCGCTTCATTCTGTGTTAACACAGACAGGAGAGTAGGCAATATTAACAGTGGAGCTAGAACTCTGTAACTATTAGAATTACCATAATGCTCATTCTGACCTTTCTCACATCATATTGACATTCAAAACTTCTATTGCGATATTAAAATTAAGCTTTGAATGTCTGTCATCATATTTTATGACAGCATTACCCAAAAAATATTCTCTTTTTTGGTAATACAGCCTATAAATATGTAGTTAAGATACTAGAACATGCAAAGGTCTAAGCTTCGCTTTCATTTTCACTTTCAAACAGGAGCTATTTGGCGGCATAGAATATGCTGTTTTGAAAGATATATTTGAAGTAAATTTATGTTTTTGCTATCAGTAAGTTTTGTTTATTTAAGCAGGAAGTTGCTAGGTAAAGAAATGCATGCATATATAAAGTCACAGTGAAAAGAAGCAGATATGCATGCAGTCGTTTTGACCAATATGGTAATTAAAGGTAGAAATGTTCATCTTTTTCTGACGACTCCTCCCTCAAAATTTCATTGGCTGTGGTTTGGTAGCTTGACTGAACCAAGTTGTTGTCTGATCATATAGTGTGTGACCCCCCTCTTGTCGATCATTTACGTAGTGTCGCGTAGTGTGAACACCACAGTGATTTAAAAGACACAAAATCAAGTCATGTAGTGTGAACTGCACAGCGATATGCTGATGTTTAAATTCTTGTAGTGTGTACTAGGCTTAAGTATACTGCCAAATTGGTTAAAATGTGCTTTAAGGACAACAGAGTGAATGTTTTGGAGTGGCCATCACAAAGCCCTGATCTCAATCCTATAGAAAATTTGTGTGCAGAGCTGAAAAAGCTTGTGCGAGCAAGACAGCTTACAAATCTGACTCAGTTACACCAATTCTGTCAGGAGGAATGGGCCAAAATTCCTGCAAACTATTGTGAGAAACTTGTGGAAGGAGACCCAAAACATTTGACCAAAGTTATACAGTTTAACAGCAAAGCTAAAAAAAAACAAAAAAACAAGGAAATAAGTGTAAACTTCTGACTGTCTAGAAATTAATAAACAATTATGAAATAAATTCTCTCATTATTCTGGCATTTAGCAAATGTAAATGATTGAAGTAATCCTAACGGACTTAAAATAGTAAACATTTAGTATGATTTAACACCAGACATTTAAAAATGGTTATGTTGCTTTTATTAGAGTGTATGTAAACTATGTATATGGTTTCAACTGTAAATGTTTATATGATTTATTTACAACAGATGTGTAAGTGGTTGTAATTGGATTTTCATTGTAAACCTTAAAATAAAAATATTTATTTTAAGTTTTTATCTACTATACTCTCAAAATATTTCAGTGTAAATCTCAAGCTTTTGTAAAAAATTCTGCACAGAAATAGCAAAAACATTGTAAGAAAAAAACGAGGAGTATGTAGAACAGCGGTTCCCAACAGGGGGTCCCGGCCCACAAGGGGGGCCTCAGCGAGCTCTGTGGGGTGTGAAATTTTTTTAGCAGTGGACAATTAGGAGAACGATCATGTTGCCTTAGTTCATTTTATCCCCTGGCTGACCAAAAAATGTACAAATTTGTAATTCGTCATCCACAAAAAAAAGCAGTCTCACTGATTCACCTTCAGCAGCTAATAGTAATGACCCAAACATACTGGACCCAATTTCAGAACATTTCGGGTCACATCACTAGCAATACTGAAAACACAAAGTGCAGGAAATACCAGGAGAGTTACCTGATCTATGGTTTAATTCCATTTTTTCAAAGCGAGAGTCCCTGACCCAGCCACAGTGTGCCAAATTTCTTGCTAATAAATGCACGAGGCTGTCCAAATTAATAAGACATTTGCAGAGGACTCATCCCTAATACCGTAAGGTGTACCCAATACAAATAGCCTACTGATGTTCTTCTTTATATTTTACATAAGACTATTATTTGTGCGTAAACATATCTAGATAAAGTAATAAACATACCGTTTGCTTGAAAACAACATTTTTTTTGTCATACCTACTGCAAACTTATACGAGCGATTAATATCATAAAATGTGGAGAGGGGCCTTACAATATTTTCTGAAGAGTAAAGGGGGTCTCAGGCAAAAAAAAAAAGGTTGGGAACCACTGATGTAGAAGATCTCAATGACGATGTTTATTCAGCATAGCAGTCTGAAAACACTTTGGGTTCAGCTGGAGTCAGAATGAACCCTGAATCTTCTTAAACTCAAACCTTTTATACCATTGTAGTTTTACTGCATCTAAATGTTAATGAAGTTGCTCCTAGTTCCCTGTATGTTAATGCAGTTTCCGCTGTATATGATGGTTCTCTGTGCCCCACACCCAATTCACTCAAGATGTGATCATCTCAAATAATGCAGAGAGAACAAATTGTTGAGTTGTCTTGTGTATCATAATTTAGCCCTTTTGGGAAATGAGCATCAACACACCATTTAGAGTGGAAGTTAGGTCGAGGTGGACTCATTTCTTACATGCACACAGAATCTGGTTAGCGGTTGTGAAAAATTTACACAATCATTCAAACACGCATACATCTGTGTACAAGCAGTAGTACACCCAGTGTGCAGGAGTAACTGAGTGTTGTCGTCTTTTGTGTTGTTTTGTAGTGAGTTTTCTGGCTGGACATCAGCACAGAGACACGGACTGGAGAGAGGTAAAACACACACACACACACACACCTCAGTTATATTGGCTTTACTAATGATCTGTAAAGGCTGGTTAAATGAGTTCACCCCTCACAGATCTCCAGGATGCTCTACAGTAATGTATTTGTGCAGATACATGAGATTAGTCAGTAGCAAAGACAAAACTGATCAAGTAATCTAACAAATCCACCGAAGATCACAGTTCAAAGTTTAAACACAGTCACAAAACATTACACAGTCTAAACATTACTAAAATCTAATTGTAATCAATTGGAAAAATCAAAAGAAACATAAAGGAATAAAATGTGGGTGAAATGTAGTAGTGGTACTGGATGCCTTTATTTAATACACTAATTAAATAAAGAAACCAGAATTCACTCTTGGCTATATTTCTTAGCTAGAGTTTTGTTTAGGACCCTATATTGTAATGTTGTTCAAGGAATAAATCAGACTCGTACCTTACCACACAAGGTATCTTGATGGGTTCTGCAGATGAAGTTAATGTCCACTTCAGTGAAGAAATGTAATAAAATACACTATTATTATTATTATTATTAATAAAATAAATCCAGTGAAAAAGAATAAAACACAATCACAATAAGAAAAAATAAAATCCTTTATACTCTGTTGAGAATAAAGGGCCTGAGACATTCAGTATACAGAAGTCAGTTTAAGCGCCCTGCTGGCCTGTCTGCTCCAACCTTTAAAGGGCACCTCGGTTACCCCTTTTTCCAGATTTACTATAAGTCTTTTGTGTCCCCAGAATGTGTGTGTAAAGTTTCAGCTCAAAACACCCATCAGATTATTAATTATAGCTTTCACTAGTTTGTATTTTATAGCTCTCAACAGCTTGTTGCTGTTTTGGTGTTCTGCGCCTTTAAGGCTAGTCCTCCCCGCCCACCGTTCCAACGTGCCTGTCAGCGTGCCTCAGTCTCCGCCTCAGCTGCCTCAGACAACTGACAGACATAAAGGAAGCAGATCTCACGTAACGTTTGTGAGGAAAAACTACAATAAGAACTTTACTAATGAGTATTTAATGCATTTGTTGTGGAGCTGCAACAATGAGACACACACAAAGTTCACGCACAGACAGACAGGCGTCTTTGCACGCAAATGTGACAGGATACAGGTTAATCTCCACTGCTGTATGAATATCTGTTACGTTAATGTACAAAAAAAACCTGATTTAACGTCCACAAACCGGGATTGAAGCGTCTTTTATAATTGTTCTGACACGCGGCTGTGTTTAATATGCAGCTGTCAATCAGTTCGGTGGGCGGGGGAACCGCACTCCTATGTCAGGTTGCGGTCGGTCTCAAAACCGTTCCAATTGGTCCACCGTTTTTTTGTTGTTAAATTGAAAAAAAAGAACTGAGTGTGTTTATATCACCCCAATATGATGCTCTATACACTATACCTACACACATGTCTGTCCAAACAGCTTGAAAAGTAGATTTTTTTACCATAGGTGCCCTTTAACACAAGCATGCCTTTAATGTTTTAAGCAATCAAAGTCTGATATACTTGGGAATATCTGTTAATACATAGAAGAAATGCCTTTGTGTTCTCTCTCTAGGGTGATGCATTTGAATACAAACATAGCAAAGCATTTCTTCTATTACATCAGCATTCGGGCAGTCTTCCAGGAGTCTTGTCCTCCAAGGTCATAGGAAGATGACACTCCCAGACTTCTTCCAGTTTCCGATTGTAATATTTGGTTAGAAGTGTCATCTGGACCATTTCTGCCTTTATTGTCAGCAGAAAACTGACCCACTTTGAACTCTGAATCAGAATCAGTTTTATTGCCAAATGTGCTTCACACACACAAGGAGTTTGTTTTGGCAACAGAAGCTTCCAGTGTACATAAAGTGACAACACAAAATTAAATATGAGAAAAGAGAAAGGCGATAAACATTAAACAGAGATGCAGTTAGTCAAAAAGATCTGGATGTTGAGTTGTATGTACAGATGTGTTATTAATATACAGGTTATAAGGTGCTGTGTACCAATGTGAATGGAGAAAGTATTGCATTGTATATTGTTATAAGGTGCTGTGTACAACTGCGTATGAGAAATTATTGCACGTTTATTGCACAGTAGGGGAATATTGAACTGTTCATGAGCATTTTTGTGCTTGGTGCTCT
>CAIGQZ010031614.1:2917742-2942660 GCA_903798205.1 Danio tinwini | reverse complement strand
ACACATACATACATATATATATATATATATATATGTATGTATGTGTATGAAGAGTTTAGATGCAAAAACCTTTAAATGCCGTCTGAAATGTTCCTCTAAAATGAGCATTTTTGTCAGGATCCTGTGTGTATGTTCAGTAATATGACTTTTATTGCAAAGAATAAGTCCTTTTCCTGGTCTTGAAAGTAAAATATGTGAACATAAACAAAGGAGGCTGAGAAAAACGTTAATTTTCGATGGAAATTTTAGACTGCACTTAGGTTTTTGCATCTGAACTCTTCATGTTTATGTGATGTAGCTTATTGTAATTAGTTATTATAATGGTTTAATATTTTATATCATTTTTAAGCATTAAGTACAATTATAATCTCCTATTTTTTGATCATTGACCTCCAAAAACTTTTGAAGTATTAGTGGTGATGGTTGATCAAACTTAAGTTGTCAGTGAATGCAGTGGTCAGTGTTGCAGCACACAGGTTTGTGTTTCTCCAGATGCAGAAGCCCTCCTGGGCTTGATGGTTGGCATCATCTCTTCACAGGTGTTGGATCCCATCAATGGTGTTGCACAATCTCTAGAGGCCTCGGGATGGGCTTCTCCAGGTGGAAATGGAGAACAAAGACAATGAAGTCAGAATTATTTGCACTCCTGTTAAATTGTAATTGCTTGATATATTTCCCCAGTATTTATTTTCTTAAACACATTTGTAAATGTAAGTTTTAATAAGTAATTTATTTCATCTTTGCCATGGTGACAGCACATAATATGTAACTAGATATTCTTCAAGATACTAGTATTCAGCTTAAAGTGACATTTAATTAAGAGTATATCAAGTTAGGGTATATCAGTGGTTTGTTCTGTAGACAATGTGAAAACAAGAGTAATATTGACCTTAAACAGCTTTTACTGTAGCTGAAATGAGACTTTCTCCAGAAGAAAAAGATCCTTTATCTGCTAAATATGAATAGGTAAAAATTTAACTACAGACTTGAACTGTTTACATTGCTCAGCATTCATGACGAGACTCCTTTTTGAAAAATAGATGTACTTCTATGTTTAATCTGTTACAGAACATCTTTAGAAATGGAAAATAATACATTTTAAATTTATGCAATATATATATAAAGTTAAAAGTAGTATAAAATTTCCACCAAATTGTTTATTTTTTGGTAACTCCTGACTGTTGGAGTTTTTGTAAAAGTGTAAATATTTTTCTTAACGTATAAATGTTGGTGTATAAATTGGACTGTTGTTATACGTTGTTTTGTTAGATTGGTTTCAGATTTGGCTTGAATATATTACTGTAAAACATATTATAGAAATGATTATTTGACAAGAGTCAAAGAGTTTGTAAGGGGTGAAGTAGTATATGCTGAGCACTAATATATATATATATATATATATATATATATATATACAGTTGCAATCAGAATTATTGAACCCCCTTTGAATTTTTTAACTTTTTAAAATATTTTCCAAATGATGTTTAACAGATTCAGGAAATTTTCACAGTATGTCTGATAATATTTTTTTCTTCTGGAGAAAGTCTTATTTGTTTTATTTTGGCTAGAATAAATGCAGTTTTTAATTTTCTATCTTTTTATCTATTTATTTTTTTGATAGTCTACAGAACAAACCATCAATATACAATAACTTGCCTAATTATCCTAACCTGCCTAGTTAACCTAATTACCCTAGTTAAGCCTTTAAATGTCACTTTGAGCTGTATAGAAGTGTCTTGAAGAATATCTAGTCTAATATTATTTACTGTCATCATGTCAAAGATAAAATAAATCGGTTTATTAGAGATGAGTTATTAAAACTATTATGATTATAAATGTGTTGAAAAAAATCTCTCTGTTAGAAATTGGGGGGGGGGGGGGGAAGGGGGGGGGGATAATAGATGAGGGGGTTGAATAATTCTGATTGCAACTATGTGTATATATATATATAAAATTATTGTGAAGAAGAATCCAAATGATGGAATACAAGTAAAAACACAACTATATAAAATTAGAGCAAATGTAAAATATGGTGAATATAGCTATGGGAAAAAGATTAAACAGAAAAAATAAGTGTAGATAGAAAGAAAGGAAGAAACATAGATGTGTTTGTAATGAACTGTGTAGTTCTTTTCCTTGAAATAATAAGAAACATCCTGTGTTTTTGTTTTGAAATAATGTAGTGCATGTAGAATGTTTATCTTTATTTGGCATGCCCTGGTATTTAGTTACTTAGTTTTAACTTCAGAAGAAAATTAATGTGAATGTGAAAAAAACAACTTACAAACATTAATATGTTGGTAGAGTAAATAAATAAATAAATGACATGAATTAAAATAATAACACATAATAAAAATAAAGTGTTTCTGCAGACTGTTTACACAGTACTGTAACAGTATACACAACAGTATTCACACAAAACTGTTAAGCTGTGTTGAATATATATATATATATATTTTTTTTTCTTATTTCTTATAATGGGTCAGATAATACAACTGCTTATTGTGGAAGAGCTGTAAAAGTAGCATATTTCAGTAAAACTGGGAGTGTTTGAATACCTGTAGAAGTGTTGGATGGTTGGCATCATGTGTTTGTATGTGTTGTCATTGAAGTCATTGATGGTTGGCATTGTGACTTAGAAACAAACGGTGCATTAAGACAGGAGGAGTGTGTCCTACAGCTGGCTGTCAAGCCCACTCACCTGCATGGAGCACACTTGTGTGTCATACCATTGTGTGTGTGTGGTTAAGTGTGAAAGGCAGGTGTTTAATGTAGTTTTGAAGTGAAAGAGTGTGTCTGAGGCTTGGACATTATCAAGCAGGCTATTCCAGAGTTTAGGAGCCTTAAATGAGAAGGCTTGGCCTGTTTTAGTGGACTTTGCTATTCTGGCTACAACTAGAAGGCCCGAGTTTTGAGATCTTAAAGAGCGGGTTGGGAAGTAGCCAAGTAGTTATTTAGCATGAGCCCTTATAGGTTCTGTTGTAACGTTGAAATGTGGACATGTTGAAGCTTGAGAGTGAGTATGTTTGATGTTAGTTTGTGTTATTTATGTAATTGTTGTTTTGTGCCCAGTGATGAAGAGGGAAGAAGACATTGACATGGACAGCAGCGGTGGTACACCCACAAGTCCTGGAAAGGGGTGAGTTGAGTTCACCCATCAACTTTTCCCTCATACGTCCTTTGTGTAGGCCAGTTTGTAGTTCGTAGTGTACAGACAGACAGACAGAACAATCTGTTTCATACTGAAGGTTTCAAAGTTCCTTGTGCTCGGCCATTTTATGAAAAGTGGTACAATGTACATTGAAACTGACCGTTTGTTAAAACATAGGACGTATATCTTGCATATGAAGGAACTGACTTAAAAAGAAGAAACATGTGAAATGGCAAATAAGTCAGGATAAGATAAGTTTCCAATCCTCCAGTCTAGTTCCACTCAAGAGGTCTCCTTGACTTTTGACCTGGCTGGGTAGATCCTGCGGAAAGAAATCAATAGACTGATTTCACGCGGCCGCCATTAAAAAAGCGAAATGGAGGCTGCGGTGGGAAGAAACCCGGAAATATCACCTGAGTCACACAGGAATGCTGTGTACATGGCTGTATATCTTATAAGCGAAGAGAAAGCGACACAAATATATCATTTCATTGTCTTCCGAGTGACCCGAAGGTCCGTTCTGAATGGAAAGTGAAAATAAAAAGGGATATCAGACTTTATTTTCAGCTAAGTTAAGGGAAATGCCACTAGTTTGCTAACATTTTCTTTCACAAACAATGTTTTAGCTGCCATTTATCAAGCTCAAGTTAATGAACTGATTCTTTCACTATATTAGACTGTCAAGATGTGTTCAGGCGCTCAACAGAAAGGACTGTAATTGGTCATGGAGGTCATCAGTTCACCGCACTTCACCGCTGTTTACCCAGTGAAAACACTGACGAGCGATCCGCTGATGACTCGGCTGATTTTTGCGACTTTAAAACACTCCACTGTTCATGCATCTGTGTTTGCACTCAGTGAAGTGCGGTGAACTGATTACCTTCACGGCCAATCACAGTCATTTCTGTTGAGCACTGGTGAATAGTATGGCAAGTCAGCTGCTTAAGAATGCGCAGCAGGAGATGGGAGGGTTTTTTTTTTCTGTAATGGGACAACACTATTACAGACAACACGAGGGTGTGCTACAGAGGACTACGTTGTTTTATCGCTCACCGTATTTACATAGGTTGAAGCAAGCAGGGAAGCCCCCACTGTGTTTACCTGCTGCCATGAACTTAAGCCCAGGAGGAGAGATTGCGATGTTGCTTGATGCCTTATATGCTGTAAGATGTTTAAATGAAACTGAACTGAATGATATTAAAGTGATGTTTACACCATTTCTGCATTTTTAAATGGTGGCAACAGCTGGAGGTTTGTAGTCCACAGCATGTTGCTGCAATGTTTACAGTGCTGATCCTATATTCTTGGTTTCTTCCCACCGCAGCCTTGCTTTGGTTCTTTAAAATGGCAGCCAGGTGTCATATGAGATCTTTAAGGAATCTCCCTCCAATTACCAGTCTTCTATGAAAAAGGCTAAGAGGAAATATTTTTCTGAATGAATCAGTAATCATCAAAATAAGCCTGATGTTTTATTTTAGTTCTGTGTTTAACCCTGGGTCGAATGTTGTTATGGAGGAATCATGTGATTATATGTGAAGCTTTTTTAAGCTTCTTCACAGATAAGATTTCTTCAATTAGGTCTGGAATTGTTAGCTACGATATTGTTTATCCTAAACCTGATGTGTACCCTGCTGCACTTGTTAGTTTTTCTTGTGTCTCTCTGGCTACGTTCACACTGCAGGCAAATGTGGCCCGAATCTGATCTTTTCGCCCTCATGTGACTCAGGTAATAATGACAGTGTAACAGGCCAAACCGCATGGAATCTGATCTTTTCACTTCAGATTTGTGCCACTTTCATATGTAGTCTTAGATTAGACACAGATCTGATGTTTTACAGTGTGACCGCAGTGTGAACGGTTATGTCGGATTTCATGTGACTTTGACATAACCTTCGAGCGACATGCGTCATCATTCTGTGCTGCAGACATCATCTACACCTCTGCAGCAGTAGAATAACACACAGGGCGATTACTTTACCACAGAAAGTTAATTGTTCACTTTGAAAAAGATTTTGAAGGCAAAACTGGTGCTTGTTAAGCACTCTGATTAACGATTGGGGCACGAGATGATCGCGATGCTAAAGAGCGGAAAGGAGATCCGTGCACAAAGGAGGGGGCACTTTCATTTTAAGGATGAACATCATCTCTGAGCGAATAAAGGGCAGGAGCTCAAGCACCCAAACCCCCCCCCATCTGCACGTGTCTGCTGTTTATAACGAAGTAAAATAAAATAACTGCAAACGGAGATAAACCAACTCCACCTTCACAGTTCAGTCTGCGGCTGCTCATTGACCCTTGATGAGTTCACTACACCGGTGGTCAGACAGACTCTCGCCGCGGTTGTTATAAATCACAAATGATCAGTGTTTTCAATTACAAGAGACTTATTTTAGGTTTCAAATGCCGAAATACACATTAGTAGTAGCAGAACAATCCTTTACAGTTCATGTAATACACCACGGTTGTCTGTGAAAAGGGCAATAATCATATTAAGCATAATCTGACAACGTGCTTCATACAGTATACACACTGTGTGCATAATTAGACATTTTGTGTTGTCCGTAACTGTACTTCTGCGCATGCGGGTCAGTTTACGAGCATGATCTGTTCACACTGCAAATCTGATATTGGCCACATTTAAAACAACAGTGTGAACAGCTAGACAAAAACATCAGATCTGAGAAAAAAAAATCAGATTTGAGCACTAAACCTCGCAGTGTGAACAGAGCCTCTGACTGATACAGTAGGCCAGATAAAACTTAGCAGCTGTCCATTGGATATTTTTCCATCAAAATTTTTAAGCTAGCCTTTGAGATTATTGGCTGTAGTATTTTGTCCATTATGAATAGGAGTCTTGTTTTTGGTGTGGTGCCTTTTCAATTGAAACATGCTGTAGTGCAACCTCTTTTGAAAAAGGCAAATTTGGCTAAATCTGTGCTGTCCAATTGTAGATGTATTTTTTTAAAGAACCCTGTTTATGTAAGATTTTGGAGAAAACTGTTTTAACAATTGCAAAGCTTTCTAAAGCTTAATGGTGTTCATGAAGTTTTTCAATTTGGTTTTAAGGCATATCATAGTACTGAGTCTGCACTGCTACGTGCGTTGAATGACATTTTGTTATTTAGAGACTCGGGGCACTCTGTGATCCTCATGCTTCTTGACCTTACTTCAGCTTTTGACACTATAGACCACGAGATCCTTATTTTCCGTCTTGAGAATTTGATGGGCATTCAGGGCTCTGCTCTTAAACGGTTTAGATCTTATTTGTCAAACAGAAGCTTTTGTGTTTATGTTGGTCAGACCTTTTCATCCTCCAGACCCCTGACATGTGAAGTCCCACAAGGGTCTATCCTTGGACCTGTTTTTTATTTTCTTGATATATTTTACCTTTAGGATGTATTTTTGGTAAATATGGGGGTGGCTTTTCATTTTTATGCTGACGACACTCAGATGTATGTCCCTCTTAAAAATAATGATAAAAATGGCCTTGACTCCCTTATGAGATGTGTAGTCGAGGTAAAGGCCTGGCTGTCATCAAATTTTTTAAATGTCAATGAAGAAAAAACTGAGCTGGTCTGGTTTGGTGATCCTAATTGTCTACATTTATTAGGTTTTGGTGAGCTATCAACTTATCAAAAAGCTGTTGTCAGAAAGCTTGGGTTTCAGTTCGATAGTGATGTGAAATTTAACAAACAAGTAAATTCAGTTGTTAAATCCAGATTTTTCCATTTACGACTTGTGGCAAAAGTGAAGCCATTTCTCTCTTTTAATGACCTTGAGAAGGTGATCCATGCTTTTATTTTGGGAAGACTTGACTATTGCAACTCTCTATATGTGGGTATTAGTGAAAATGGCCTGAATAGATTGCAATTAGTCCAAAATGCTGCTGTGAGACTTCTGACAGGGACTCGCAGGTATGAGCACATATCCCCAGTTCTTTCCTCTCTGGGCTGGCTGCCTGTCAGGTCACGGATTGATTTTAAACTATTAATTTTTGTTTTTAAATCCTTAAATGATCTGGCACCACCTTACTTAGCAGACTTCCTATAGGTATATAATCCTGGTAGGTCACTAAGTCTTCTGATCAGTTTTTTCTTTTGGTAGCAAGGTCCCGGTTTAAGCGAAGTGTGGATCGGGCTTTCGCTGTTATGTGCTATATAAATGAACTAGAATGTGAAATAAGCAATGAGATGTTGTTGTTTTTTTGTTACTCTGAAGAGGGATGACACTAAGGTCATCATATAATGTAGGCTCTTGAACGTGCAACTTTTGTCATAGTCATAAAGACATAAGGAAAGATATGTTTTACTGTATGCTGCAGTGGACATACAGTCGGGTGCATTGTGCTGTAACTGCAGACTGTCAGCTTTAATTTGAGGATATTTACATCAATATCAGGTGAACGCTGTAGGAATTACAACAGTTTGCATATGTGCCTCCCACTTGTTAAATGCAAAAGTAATGGGACAGAGTAATAAGCTTTAATCAAAGTATGACTTTATAATACTTGGTTGCAAATCCTTTGCAGTGAATTGGAGCGTGAAGTGTGAAGCGCATAGATATAAGCAGATGCAGGGTTTGATGCTGTGCCAGGCCTCTACTGCACATGTGTTCAGTTCCTGCTTGTTCTTGGGGCATTTTCCCGGCAGTTTTGTCTTCAGCAAGTGAAATGCATCCTCAATGGAACTCAGGTCAGGGGATTGACTTGGCCATTCCATAACATTTCACTTCTTTCCCTTCAAAAAGTGTTGGGTTGCTTTTGCAGTATGCTTTGGGTTATTAGCTATCTGCAATGTGAAGTGCTGACCAAGGAGTTTTGAAGCATTTGGCAGAATATAAGTAGATAATATTGGCTGAAACACTTGAGAATTGATCCTGCTGCTTTTGTCAGCAGTCACATTATGAAAAATACAAGAGAAGCAGTTGTATTGTCATAGTGTCATAGTGTATCTAGTGATCTGTCCATAGGATGTTGTTCCAGCACTGTGAAGGCTTTTTTTAGAAGTGTAATGTGGCCTTCCTGTTTTTGAGGCTCACCATTTGTTTAGATCAGGGGTGTCTAAACTCGGTCCTGGAGTGCTGGTGTCCTGCATAATTTAGCTCCAACTTCCTTCAGCACACCGACCTGGACGTTTGTAGTATACCTAGAAAGAGCTTGATTGGCTGGTTCAGGTGTGTCTCCAGGACCGAGTTTGGACACCTCTGGTTTAAATTTGGTGAAGTCTCTGTACAAGCACAGGTGAAGTGTTGTGGTGATTGTTGAGTTTGACATACACAAACACCTACCTCTTGGAGAGTGTTCTTGATGTAGGGAACTGTTGTGAATGTGTATTTTTTTCACCAGGGAAAAAGAAGAATTTTGAAGAATGTTCCACACAGTAGTTTTGTTCTCGCCTAATGTTTTTGCTATGTCTCTGATGGGTTTGTTTAGTTTTTTTAGTGTTTAGCTCTTTGAATGTCATCTTGAGAGTTGACAGCAATCTATTCCAAACGCAAATAGCACACTTGAAAGTATCTGTGGCCCTTTTATCTGATTATTGTTAGTTGCTGTTGATGTAGTGCTTGATGTAGTTGACAAGAGAGAGAGAGAGAGAGAGAGAGAGAGAGAGAGAGAGAGAGAGAGAGTCCTGAGCTCATAAGATCCTCAAGCCCGGGGCTCCCTCCAGTTGCAAAGGTGAGAGGGGAGCTTGAGCTCCCTCTGTCATAGTGGCTGAAGAGCAGATAGTAGTTGCTCTTTAAAGAAATACGTTTTTGGTAGGAGCATGTCTGTGGTGTTGATTCGGATTAGTTGATACACTTAGGTTGCATGTTTTTGGATGGTGGTAGGAGACCAGGGGAAGCCCATGTGAGCATGAAGAGAACATGCAAACTCTGCACAGAAATGTGGGCTGGTTTGGTAAAGACTGGTGGTAGTGAGGTGTTACCTTTTGAAAAGGTAGTTTTTTTGTGTGAAGAAGCAGTTGAAGTTTGTGGTTGAGTCCTATTGTTTTGGTGATGTGTTGTTTTTGTGGTCTGTATTTGTTATTGGATTGAGTGGTTATTAGTGAGTGAAGAGTAAAGTTGAACATGCATCAGAATAGGTTTTGGCCTTGATGTAATGTAGGTTTTATACAAGGATGTTGTTGTTTTGATTTTCAGAGTCAATAACAGCTTTATTGTCAATTCAACCACATGTAGAGGTTCAACCAAACATATCCTATTGTGTCTGTGGCATTGAAGCATGTTTGATGGATTTTGTTGTGTAGTTGTTTTGTAGAAGAAGTGTAGTTTACGGGAACAGAATTTAAGGGTGTACTCATGCTATGTACAGTTGCCTTGAACCGGGCCAAAGCATGCTTGTCTCCCCCTACTGTCTCTCCTGACGGCCTGCACTGACATTACATTGGGGCCTGAGCATGCTCATGTCATGGATGATGCGCTGTTCAGTAAGTGCTCTCGCTCAGCACAGTGGAGATTTCTTTATATCGTTTAAGACATTTGATATGCGGTGGCATGCTGTCTAATATTTCACTGAACAGATCAGCCACTTTTGACGCTCACAAACAATCATAAAGTCCTTGTGCTGCAGGAATTGGGAGGTTTGCTGAAGCTGCAGCTGTTGTGCAGTGAGGGGTTTGCGTCTTTAATAATGTAGGGCAGTTTGTGTTCATTGAACAGTACGAATGAATAATTAATCCATATCAAACAGTCCTTTGGGCTCAGGTGCATTTTGCAGTTATACACAAGTGTACTGCGCCTGAGACTGATTGACAGCAGTCATACTTGTGAAATGATGTGGGGAAATGGGCATGGTCGGGATAGCATAGTGTGAGTACAATGTAATGGACACTTTCCAGTTGTAATGCTCATGGGTGATGTAGTGGGCTTGTTAGGCAGACTTTAGCAGAAGTGATGCCTTGGTTCTGTGGGTTGAATGTCACTGATTGGGTGATTGTATATTGTGTGGTTAGAGCAGAGGTGTGTGTCCAGA
Organism: Danio tinwini; assembly: GCA_903798205.1. Taxonomy (NCBI): domain Eukaryota; kingdom Metazoa; phylum Chordata; class Actinopteri; order Cypriniformes; family Danionidae; genus Danio; species Danio tinwini. The sequence goes on along the minus strand of CAIGQZ010031614.1, from coordinate 2,932,539 downwards.
AAGTGTAGTTGTGGTTAAGATGTGCAGTTGGCTGTGATGAAGTGATTGTTTGAAAGTAGTAGGAGTGGTGTGGAGCAGGTGTTGTATGTGTAGTTAGTTATTAGTAGTATGTAAGGCAAATTATCAAGCTGTTGTGAGGTGAATAGAGTATTTTGAGGGATGTAAAAAGAAATGACAATGGTCATAATGTATTTGTTGGTTTACATGTGTAATGATAGCTGATTGGATGTGAAATGTTGATTGAATTGCTTGTTGTTATGCGCAGGAAATATTGATGGGCCAATGATATGAGCACAGTGAAGGGTGGGGGAGGTTGTGTTTTGAAGTGTGTGCATGTGGTGTGGTAGATAGTTGTAAAGTTTGAAAGATATGTGGGAGGTAGAATAGGTGATTGTTTTGAAAGTGCATGTGTACAATGTTTCCTCCTCCTTTTGTTGTTGTTGCAGTAGTAGTAGTAGTAGTAGTATGGGTGCTTTTTGTTAGTGTGTAGTTGTCATGTTACCCCCTCTTCTCACTGTCTGTCATGAGGCCTTTGTCATGTTTGCTGTTGCTTATGCTTGACTTTTGTGTATTGTGGTGTGTCATATTGAAGGCAGGTGCATGGTGTTAACTAGAAGTAGTTAATTGACGTGTTATTACAGGTTTGAGTTAGTATAGTCTGTGCAGTCATGGGGTTGGGTATATTTGTTTAGAGTTAGTTGTGTGTGTTGTGCTTGAGGTGATGTTATTGGTGTAGTGATTGTAGTGCAGGTTGTAGCAGTAGGTCAGTAGTTGTGCTTGTTTGTGTGTGTGTTGTGACAGGTGGAATGCATGTAACAGAGGCTCCAGTTGAGTGAAGCATTTGACCTGTAGTAAAAAAATGGTGGTGAAAGTGAGAAGGAATGGAAAGAGTAGAGGACATGGTTGAATCAACTTGAAAGTATTTGATGTGGAAGCATTTTATTGGCAGCAGAGCAGGACTCACAGGTAGCAGTAGTACCGGCAGTCCTCCTAGTGAGTGCATGAAAAGTGAAGGAATGCAGTTGTGAGTGAGAGCGGAGTACCTCTGCCGTTGTGGTCTGCTCGTTGGAGTCGCGCAGTTCGAGTCGCGCCTTGTCACGCCTTGTCTTTACCCCGCCAGTCTTCACACCGCAATGGATGAACACCGCACAGCTGCCGCCGTAGAGCTGCCGCTTCCGCTGCCGCTCCACACCTACTGGCTCCTCTAGTACTACTCTCCTGATTACGCAGCAGCTGAACGGACACTGTCTGCCCAATGGGAAGCCTGCTCAACAATTGTTGCTCACTTGTCATTGGCCCTGGAACTCTGCTCCTCGCTCCCCACCTGAACACACTTCCCATCAGCTCATTAGTGCTGCTTCTCTTACTACCAATAAAAAACAAGTGTTGCAGTTACTCCCACATGCTTACACTTTCTTCTCAACAAATACACAGACACTTACATGCACATACTATTACACTGTTGATTCCTCTCACAAGTCTGGGTTCACTCAACACATCTCCATGTCTTCTGAACTGCCTGAACAAGCTATCACACACTTCTCCTCAGAATATGCTGCCATTTAGGTCATCGCATGATCTAAACTCTGAACCATTGCATTTTACTCATAATCATAGCCACTACTATTAGTATTGCATTTTCAAACAAATGACTGACTTACTTATTATAGCTCTTACAACAACACTCTATAGTACAGTATGGTCAACTATCCATTCTTCCTAACATCCAATACTATTGCTACAATTCACAACAGCGCGCTGACCTTCCGCAGGCAGGCAGGCAGGCACACCTTCCTCAACATCGCCTCACACCACTCAACTCAGATTTACTTTATCACAATAACACAATCACCTTACTGCCAATCTACACACTGCAGCCTTCTTACAAGTGCCATTGACAAAAATTTCTTTTTTCTCTGAAAGGATGCCACCTAAACATACTGTGGTATGTGTAAGATGACCAGGCTGCACAGGAACAACACTATGACAAAATGATGCTCAACAATAACTCAATATGTCAAATAAATCAATATGTAAAGCCCAGATTACATATATATGTTCAATACTCATATGAAGCTACACATGTCAGAAGCATTACAGTCACTAACATATTACCACATACCTGCCAACATTTGCTTCCTTAAATCCAGGAAACAGTGGGGTGGGGGGGAAGGGGTTGGTTCTTGGTGTCAGGTTGGGGATGGTGGGGATTGCATTCCAGGACTTTTCCAGGACACAATACTCTACAGTACATGGGTCTGAAATACGGGAAACTCCCAGGAAAAACACAACTGTTGGCAGTGAAGGAATATTTGATGATTTTCACTTCATCCTATGCATTAATAGTTTAATTCTGCAAACTAATTACATCAACTTATGCTTATGTGTTTATCCTCATATAACCTTATGTGCTTTACCTCATATAATTTGGCTCCATAACAGCTGTGCCTTTGTGTGACTGATAACCAACAAGTTAACTCCTTGGTACTTGTTATCAACCAAATGTTACATCTCTTCTTCCAGAGTGTGCTCATTTACAGGAACAATAAAAAAAATAACGTTTTCTGTGCAGATTTGCTGCTCTGCCTAACAACTGATGATTGAAGTGATCTGGATGAAAGATCTTTCTTACTGATATATACTTGGCTGCAAGGGTTAGAGAGCATGGTACAATGCCCACATGTAAACCTCATACTGTAAATGCTTTATTCTGCAGCCCACAGCACTCTGTATGCTTTATCCATTTCATTCATTACATTCATTTCAACTTATTTCAAGCCTCTGACCAATCTTTCAACCTGGGGACTGTTTGTATGTCTCAAAATATGCACAACTACAACACAGGAAAATGAAACTGCATGTATAAAGCAAGACCACACAAAACACTGAAACTCTTCAGATTGTCTAGGGGACACTTCAGCTTGTCCTCAATGCCTGTTTTCACACATCTCAGCTTTATTATGTTCAGTAAACTCTATTTTCTGCTATCCAAAACCTCCAGTCTGATAGTGTTTAATTCATGTCACCTACTACAACACCATCAGTATGCACATCTGCTTTGCCTACTCGGTCCGCACTGCTTTCCTACACAGCATCTCACTATTCTGCCACTGCTCACCTCTCCTAGCCTGCTGCTACATCTCTGGCCCTCAAAAACACCACACGTCAAACACATCAAGCGTTCTCTCTAAACAATAGGGACCATTTCTTCATTATTTCCCTCTGCTTAACCTAATCTTGCACACAGCTTTCACTTAACACCACACTTGTCCTCCTGCCTTCTCTATCCAGCATTTCAAAAACTCCACCGCCACTAATCTGCTCCAGTATCAGCCTCTCACTCAACAACACATCTCCCTTTATTTCATCACACCACATCTTCCTTGCAACTATGGGCATTCTCGCACTATGCTATCCAAACCATGCCCAGGCCCATTTCCCAGATCGTTTGACAAGCATGTGCTCTGAATCAGGCTCAGGCACAGTTCACTTGGCCTTTGCCACGGTACACTTGTACTGTGACTGAGCTCAAAACTCAAGACAAGATGTGACTTTAACAGACTGCTTCATATACATTTATTAATCATTCGTACTGTTCAATGAACACAAACTGTCGTACATTATTAAAGACACAAACCCCTCACTGCACATCAGCTGCACCTTCAGCAAACCTCCTAACACCTGCAGCACCAGGACCTGTAATTGTTTATGAGCATCAAAATGTTTGATATATCACTGCATATCAAACCACTACAACAATATCAACAAATCTCCACTGTGCCGAGCGAGAGCACTTCTTAAACTGAACAGCACATCATCAATGACATAAGCATGCTCAGGCTCAAATGCAATATGAGTGCAGGCCGTCGGGGGACATGGGAAGGGGGACAATCGTGCTTCGGACCAGTTCAAGGCAACTGTACATAGTGTAATCGGGGCCTTAGGGTGTACTTGCACTAAGGCCATACTCACACTATGTACAGTTGCCTTCAACCGGGCCAAATCACACTTGTCCCCCCCCCCCCCCTCCCATCTCCCCCAACAATCATAAAGTCCTCGTGCTGCAGGAATTAGGAGGTTTGCTGAAGGCGCAGCTGATGTGCAGTGAGTGATTTGCGTCTTTAATAATCTACAACAGCTTGTGTTCATTGAACAGTACCAATGATTAATTAATCCATATCAAACAGTCACGCCTAAAGTCACGTCTCGCTTTCAGTTTCGGCCTTAGGCACGCTTGCACTCACACTGTAAACGTACCACGCCTGAGCCCAAGTGAACCTCACTCAGGCCCACCTCTGAGTATCTCCATCAGAAAACATGTCCAAAGATGCCGTTTTCAAATGTAAAAAACAATCTGTTTTGGAAATAAATGAAGACAGCCATGGATGGTGCCATTGATAAGATGAGACAAAGGCGCAGGCCTCTCCTTTACTCTGACATTGCAAAGCTCCACTCTCACTGAATCAGACAAATGTAAAATAAGAGCACAACATAACCAGCACAGAGTATGCAAGACTAATAAACGGAGAGGCAGAACTCCATCTCCTCGATCTGACCCTCTACCCTACACCACCGATCATCAACTGGTGGCCCACTGAGCCATTTAATCTGGCCCGCGACTGGATTCCTAAATTGTGAGGATCATAAATAGTGGTCAACACTATTAAAGCAACTAAAAATAACAACAGCTGAGTCTCTGCTGGAGAGGGGTGCGCGACGTATTTGAGGAGTGGAGGGAGACGCGCGATTACCGGGAGATTATCATTCGTTTGCCGGCATCCGGGAGTCTCTATGCATTTGCAGGAGGCTCACAGAACTTCCAGGACACTTGGGATGTCTGCCTCAGGACTAAAAAAAGGAGGAAAAACAATCTGGCACAACTTAAAACAGCATGGTAAATAAATAACCTGGTACCAGAACAAAACAGGTCACAAATAATGCTCGCACATCAAATGAAATAAAAGTGGGCTTCAATTCAAATCACAATGCTGAAACGGGCTCCTCACAGTGCTTAATCAATGGCTAAAGTTACATTTCCCCTTGTTGACTTAGCCTAATTGAGTTGAGGCAAAATATCTATCACTCCTAGTGGTTGACTGTGGTATAGGTGATGGGGGCCTGAATCAAATGACTTCAGTTTTGTGATGAAATTGAAAAAGTATAAACATTAAACATAATGTGAAGCCAAAATGAGCTTTTTATTTCTTTTTCTTCTTCGTCTGGTAAAACTCTGGCCCTCTGACAAATATAGTTGATGACCTGCTCTACACTCACAGCACCACTAGCCCAGCTGAACTTGAATGCATAATGTTTGGTAGGCTGCAGGCACCACTGTGCATTAAAGGCTTAAAACTGTCTCAATGCTGTGCATGTCATTGTTTACATGTTGATTCATGTTGTTTATATACATGTTGTGCATATATCAGGCATGGGCCGGTATAAGATTCTGACGGTATGATAACCTTGAATAAAACATCACGCTTTCACAGCATTGTGATTGCTGCTCTAAAATATCTATGAATATAAATGTCTGTGTAAAAAACTACAAGTTTTTTTCTTCTTTGAACACAATATATTTTATTTTGAGCAACATTTATAATATTTTGAAACGGTAAACGTGCCAGGCTAAATAATGAAAATGAATCATTGACTTCTGCTGTCTTCATTAGTTTCAAAAACACAGATTTATTTACCATTTAAAATGGCATCTTTGCATATCTTTTCTGCTGGAGATGCTGTTGTTCAAAAAAATGTCAATAAAAAAATCTTACACATACCTTAGGACCAGTATTAGAGGACATTTTGGCGGAATGAAAACCTTGACTTCTCCAAACCGCGGTTATCGTCCCATGCCTATTTTCTTTATTCTACTTTTTCCACTGGATTTCTATTTTATTAATAAAAGTGTATTTTATGAATTGTCTTCACTGCAGTGGACTTCATTTTCCAGAACCCATCAACTTACCCTGTGTGCTAAAGTATGAATCTGATTTATTCCTTTTGCAAAACATTATAAAAATGATGCTTTAACTAAACTCTAGCTAAGAAACATAGCCAAGAGCGGATCCTGCTTCATCTTTCTTTAATTAGGGTAATTAAATAAAGGCCATCCAGCCCACAGCAAAACTCTATAATTCATTTCAATGATTTAGCCTCAAATGTTTACTGTTCCTAAATATTTGACATCTTTCTTAAACAAAACAAAAAAATATGTTGTTTTTTTTACCTAGCCGTTTATAAACGATATATTTTACAGCAGTAATCACAACACTGTGAAACCGTAATATGTTTATCCAAATTATCATAACATCACAATCTTATACCGGTCCATGCCCACATTGTACCAGCACATTTTTCAGTGCACTAAACAACAATTACACACTATTTCATCAGCACCATCTGAAGATCATCTCACTCTAAATGCACATCTTAAAGCACAAATACACTCAAGCAACTTTCAGCACATACCACACAGTGCATGTTAGCTACACTTTCTGCAGTGTAGTGTGGACAAACACATTTTTCACACACAATAGATAAAATGCCAGCGTCAACATGGGTCATTTGGCCTTCAAGAACTTCCCTTTTCAAATTACACTGCATCACTGTAAACAGAGCCGAATTAAACCACAAATACTCACTTTTCTCCTTCATTCTGCTTCCACAAAGTCACCCTCACAGCCCTGCTGTTACTCTACAATTCTCACAAAACCTCTTACAACTGGACACCTTCAGCATCTGCTCAATTACCTAACCACATTACACCCAAAGCCCCTCACTACCTCCACCAACAACACATGCTTTACACATTCATTGGAACTTTCCTCTCACCTGCATCAAGTCATGCAACCACAACAAATACACACACACACACACACACACACACAAACAAACACTTGACAAAACAACATCCTTTACACACTCCACATGACAAGGGCTACACTGACTCACATAAAAACATCAACATTTACAAACCATACTAAAACAACAACAACAACACTTTTAGGAATTTCAGCCCATCAACTGAACATAGCTACAAACATTTCATTAAATCAACATTCAACATCTGCTTTCTTCACATAACACACTCACTGCATTTCTCTGCTCTACAGGATCTGGACCATATTGAACACGACAACCAATAGCTCAAACAACACAAGAAGATTTTGCCAAAACTGCTTAGTCAGCTTACCAACTACAAGCATCTCACCCCAGGACTGCTCCAGTGGATTTGCTGTGCATGCATCCATGAGTCCATCCATGTGGCACAGCAGAATTTCCTCCATTTACATCCTCTGAGATGTAGATATCACTCTCCCACTGCTTTAACTAATGCATGTACAAAAGATTCAATCAAAGTTCAAATAAACATCTTTTCATATCCATTACCTTTTACTCTTCTCCAAACATTCAAACGGTCTAATTAAAGGGCCACAAAACCCCCGTCTCTGCAGGGTGTTTTTCACACCTCTACTTTGAAAAAAGTCAGGAAAGTGTGCGTGTCCATCTTTGTTTAGGTGGGAGGGAAAGAGGGAAGGATTTGCAAATATGGGAGTTTCCATTTGGCCACACGCTGATATTCACAAAGGCAAAACAACAAACACAGACGCAGGGGAGATAGACAGTGACTGTGTTTACATGGACATCAGTAATCAATTACTTACCAAATTATTCATTTGTCGACTTTAACTGCAGTTTGGCACTTTCACTGTCATTCAGGAACATTTCCTGCATGTCCCCCGCATGACAAACGCGAGGAACTGCTGGAGACAGTGGCGGAGTTACAATTTTTTACATGGGGTGGCCACTGCTATTTCAGGGGGTCCACACACACACACTGTACTAAAATACAAATGCACACACAAACACACTGAAAAGTGTTTAGAAAACCCAAATCTAATTCATTACCAACATATAATTCGAAATACAAACATATCATAATTTCCTCATCATCTACTCACTTTGCTGTGAGTAAATAAGTAATGACAGGATTTGACTTTTTTGGTGAATTATTCCTGAAGCTCAGCTTGGTTGAAACGTGATTGCCTAGTAGATGCTCTGACCTGCTGATGGACCTGAAGTCTGACCTAGTTTGGATATATTGGCACATAAAAACAGTTTATGGAAACGCCAAGATGCATATACAATTTGAACATGCGAAAAAAAATATGAGTAGAATAAAGCTTATTTATTCTATACAAAAAGATGTGCATAAACTACAATGGAATTAAAAAAAGTCATGTCATTTTGTTATGAGATCATGTGATGATAAAAATGTGTGTGAATAGATAAATCAGCAGGCTGAGCACACTGTAAAACATCTGAAATGTTGTTTTGATCATTGTTAAACGCCTGAACCATTTCAGTATTAGTGTTATTATATTATTAATTACCTCCAGAATCAAGAGCGTCTGTGCTCCACATATCTCATGCCTTCAAACGCCACCGCACGTTTACTGCGTGTCAGAATCTTCTGAGGCGCAAATCATTTATTACATGAAGGAAGATTGACGCAGCTTCTGTTATCGCAGCAAATTCGGTTTTACTGTTGATATTTGGCGCCAGTTAATCAGGAAGTGACCATTTTGTTCTCTTTGACTTGTTTGATGGAAACCTGATGGAAACGCTGCTTTATTCCCACATCTCTCATTAACTTAACTGATGTCGTCGGTGCCAACCTACGCAGCAGCTAAACGTTCCTCAGCAAACAAACCTTATAATAAACTATAAAGCGTTTTTCAAATATTATATTATGATGTATTATTATTATTTGTCTTACTTGAAACCATGCTCTTGTCTTCAGCTCGTCATTGATTTGAAAATAGCTTGAGCGTTGCCGGCAAAATTAAAACACTTCTTTACACAAATAATTCAATCAGCATCAGGAACTGCCAGTAGCAAATACAATTTTGGGGTGCCACTGGTGGAGTTTTATTGGGGTGTTTGATACCGCACGGCGTATGGGAGTAAAATTCTCCACATTTCTCATTAACTTAGATGCACTCGGTAGGTATCATCAGAAAGCCATGTGTGTATAGACTATCCCGTCACAAAATGTGGTGAAAATCCTGCATGATGGTAATAGTTTGATTGCGGTGTTTACATGATTACACTCGGAGAGCAGCATCTACAGCGGATCTTTCAGTCTATAATATTGTGCTATAATATTGCAGTGATATTAACATACTGTAAACTCAGTAACTCAATCATGTTGACTAAGGTCTGTCTTTAAACACTGAAAGAGCACTGCTGATGATACTAACTAACTTTACCATCTGAATGAACAAAGGGCACTGATCACACATCTGAAGAGACAGGACAATCAACACACACTGGAGCCGTGTATTTATAAAAGGAGACGAGCGGCAAATCCAGATTTCATCATTTCCAGATGTGGAAAGCTCTCGGGTAAACATGTTCCTTACAAACGCATTTCTGTCGTGTGCGCTGTAATCCACACGTGAGTCCAGCTGCACTCTCATAGCAGGAAATGAAAACAAAACCTTCATTACAGCACATTAATAAACACAACACTGACAACACTCTCGTTCTTTCACTTGTTTTGTTAACACAACATGGCAACTCTCTGTCGTCTGAACACTGTAACAGGTAAATCAGTCTTGAAGCTATCCTGCATGTTAAAGGGCACCTATGGTGAAAAATCTACTGTTCAAGCTGTTTGGACAGACATATGTGTAGGTATAGTGTATAGAGCGTCATATTGGGCTGATATAAACACACCCAGTGCTGTTTTTCAATTTAACAACATAATAACGGTGGACCAATTGGAGCGGTTTTGAGATCGACCGCAACTTGACGTAGGAGTGCGGTCCCCCCCGCCCACCAATATTGATTGACAGGTGCGCATTACCATATCCTCAGTTTGTTGTTTCACGTCCGACATTTTCAGCGTGTGAGTCAAAGCGACGTCACCAAAGAAACACCCTTGCTCTATTTTCCGATGTAAGGCTCATTGGGCTCAACATTCACCAGGTTATCGCTCTCCTCGCTACTTTTCATTGCGTCTTCCTTAAACTTCAGCGGTTTGCATTTCCCGCTGTCACAGAAGCTCCCTGTCATCTTAACTAGGTGCAGCTGGATAGTGCGAGCGCGTTGCCTCACGTGCGCATCCCTTTATTGGAAATAACGAACGGTGTCGCGGATGAAACTGAGTACCGGAAGGGAGGGGGTGGGTGTCGCGGATGAAAGTGAGGACCGGGGGGTTCGATCGCTATTCTGCCACCTAGGTCGCCTCTATGGACGCGCTGGCCCTGCTCAGGACACTGTTCATATTTCTGCCGCGCCACAGAGCGTTATCTGAATAGTTTCATTTTAAATAACATGCGAATGTGCGCGTCTGGTGTGCCGCGTCGTGTCTCTGAGTGGCGCATCCGGTGTATAACGCCCTTTAGTTGTAGCCTCAAGCAGGTCGTACACCAGAAGTGCCGTTCGGTGTCAAGCAGCGTGGCGTCAAGCAGCGTGGCGCCACGCAGCGGCATGCATTTCTGAATACTAAACATAAGTTTCTATTAGGGGACACACACCGGCGCTGCAAGTGTGCGATACTTTCAGCTGTCATGTACACGCCGTGTCGCGGGGCATCCAGTGTGTGATGCCCTTCAGTCAAAGTTAATTCAGTGTGCTTGGTTATTAGTCTCGGTGTAGGCTTCAAGCTCGGAGCTTTAAACTAGCACACAGTTGGCTGTAAAACTATACAAAGGCACAAATGATTTTGTCCTCTCTGCTTGGTCTGTGTCCGAGTCGTACATGTACAGCTGAATGCTGGTCCTCTCACTCATGTTGCTTCTCTCAGTCTGCCTGTCTGTAGCCATACACAAAGAGGGGGAGCTCTTGGCTCCGCCCCCTTGTTAAGTTGGGCGGGAAGTTGAAACTAATTTTCATGTGAAGCAACACGTCCCTAAAACAGCGAGCTGTGGACACGCCCCCAAAATGACACAATTTAACACATCATAATAAAAACATCTGAATTGTGTTTTGAACTGAACCTAAACTGGCACACTCAGAAGAACCATCATATTAATATCACATCTGAAAAAAGGGGTCAAATAGGTGCCCTTTAATGAAGTTGCACCACATACACAATAGAGCGCGCTGATTGGTCTGAACCAAGTCTTTCTCATGAATTAATGCTGCACACTTAAAGACGTCACGATGCACTCGCCGGTACAGACGTCCACTCTCCACGCTGCAATCTCCGTGACGCAGCTTCAAAAATTCATTTTAAACCGGAAGAACGAATTTGCTCAAAATAACGCAAAAACAAGCAATTTTCACTTGTTAGTGCGATATATGTGTCCTCATAGTGTTTATAGCTGCGGGGGACACAGATATGACTGTCAACAGCTCAACACATGTGTTCTGGTGTTTCGGGACCCTTTAAGGCAGTCACACACAAATAAAAACACACTCTTTACAATCAACCTACAGCACAACACATCCCTATACACTGAGAACTACTGAAGCAGCCAACGTCTCTATTCCAGACCCCCTTCAAAATCAAACACACAAAACACTTTTGGACATTTAAAATTAAACACGCATTTCTACATAATAATACTACATGCTACACACACACACACACACACACACATACATAAACTCCACATTTGAAACAACAGGATGCCAAATAATCATCAACCTTTACATTTTTGCCATCATTTTACAAATGCTACTCTTCACACAGCTTCTCTTTGGGTTACTGTATACAAAACACATGAACCCTCAGAGTCAGACATCTTAGTTTTACCTTCTAATTCGCCTCTGTATTTACTGTCTAAAACTGATGTGTCATTTAACCTGCCTTGTGCATTAATAAACTGCTATTTAGCTAAATAATTAGCAGAATAACTCGTGAACTGGATGATTATACACGTATGGATTAATTCACGCACGGTCATTAAATGTGACGCGCGCAATGGCGACGCCTGCTGGACACGCTGCGCAAATGCGGACAATAAAACAATTCCTTACGAAGATTAATCAAGGTTTTACTATAGTAACTATGTGCATTATTATGCATATTTTGGGGTGGATTCACTGCATGTGCACAATGAAAAAATGATTCATTGAATTTACTACACTTTTTACAAAATAACTACTTGCACAAAACGTCAATGGCCTTGCCTGAATTTAAACAAACAAATCATGGTCAACTTTCATTTGTTTGTTTCAATTCAGCCCATATTAATTTTCTTTTCTTTTTTACCACGTACCTTAAACAAATATGTAAATGCACTCAATGTTTTTGTTACTGTATGACCACCGTTTTACAACAAATTCAAGGATTAAACTACAGCTTATATAGCAAACATTACATTTTCTTTTTATTGTTTGTAGTAAACCCACACTATACAAAAATTGTGATTTACAAAGGTGTTGTGTTTCTTTCTGCTGGTAAATTGCATTATGGTATGTAAACACTAAACACAAAATAACTAATTAATTGAAGAAAAATGACAACATTTATAGTGAATTCTATATAGAGACATCTCCATCTCATTTCATTTAAAAATAAATTGTGGTGTAGTTATATGCACTTCTCCACTAGAGGGCAACCTTGATTTAACTACGGGGGTTCTACAGAGTCAGTGACTGAGACTGAAGCGCATGTGATGGTTATATATTAAATAAATGAGTTTAATAATTAGTTTACTTGAAGTATAGTCAATTCTTGTAATCTACATTAAAATAATCACAAATACAATAAAATATATAAATACAATACAACACAATAAGCTAGACACAGTCAATTAAATTGAAACTTAAATATTACATGCTTTTACTGAATTGACTGAAAATGCGCCCTCCTGTGGCGAGATTCGCCAATTGCAGAACGTGTAATACTGTACAGCAGTACACACAAAATAACTGACAGAAAAACAATATAATACATACTATTAAACTACTACACTATATTATTATATAACATAATATATTACAAATTAAAGACAATTATTCAGTATATAGTGAATTGTAGTAAAGTACACTAACATGAAATAATCTAACATAACATTTAAAAACATAAATAAAATCCAATAAAATCTAATAAGCTAAATCCAATTAACAGAATAAAATATTACACGTATTTTAGTGCATTTCATATAACAAAATAGGTATAATTATATTATTATATCATTCAAATACGTTCATATAATACTAATTAATTGAAGTAAAAATTATTAAATATACATAGTAGATTATAGTAAACTTAAACCAAACAAAAAATATCAAACAATAAAATACATCAATAAATACAATACAATAAATGATTAAATATTGACTGGATGTTCATCAATTTAGAGGAAACTCACGAATTACAGGACATGAAAAACTGTTCAGCATTAAACACACACAATATAATACAATAATACTAATTAATTAAAGGAAAATTAAATATAAAGTACATTGTAATAAACTAAATCAAACAAAAAATATTTTACAAATATTAGAAATAAAATACAAAACAAAAGAGCAAAATTCACTTCACTGATTAAAAATATTACATATTGAGTGGATTTTCATGAATTTAGAGAAATGTGGTGACATTTGCTAATTACAGCATATCAAATACTGTACAGCATTAAACAACATAACGGACAGAACAAATATTTTATATAATAAATATAATATCATATAATATAATTTAAATTTTTCAATTAATATAACTAATTACATGAAAAATTATGATTAAATATATAGTAAATTCCGTTTTTTATTGTTTTTATTTCATTTAAAAAAACATTATTTAGCATATAGTGAATTATAGGTCACTAAATACAATAAAATAAGTACTAATTAAATGTACAATAAAACAAAGTACAATAAAATAAAATAATCCACAATAAATTAATTATATATATAACACAATAGAAAAAGCAAAATCCAAAACAAAACTCTGAACCAAATATTAAATATAGAATGTATTTTAGTGATTTTACAGAACTTTTTCTTCGAATACTGTCCAGCATTAAACACAACAAAACTGACTGAAATACAATATCATTAATATAATACAAATTAAAGAAAAATATTACATGTTGTGAATTCTAGAAAACTGAATTTATCTCAAATAAAATACAAAAAAAATATTTTATAAATACAATAATACATGCATAAACCAATTCATTCAACAGAAATGTTCAATACAGAATGGATTTTAGTGAATTTAGAGGAAACGCGCCCTCCTGTGGCGACATTCGACCATTACAGCTAATTAACGCCAGTTCCTCGTGTTTTAAACAATATTCGACAGTTCCTGCCCAAACTCTCGACTGATTAAGAAGAGCATTACCTGCTCATAACGCTCATTTATAACCTGCTGCATGAAACCATCAACAAAACGATGCAAACCGGAACTCGATATTCTCAGTTTCACTCAGTTTGGAGTAAATGTAAAAGCTGAGACGCACTCACCTGCTCCGTTCCAGTAATGCGCATGCGCGACCTGCAGCAGTGTTTGATCACGTGACTCTGCATTTTAGAAAACAAACGTTATTAATTCACATCTGTTTTTATGTGGATATTCTGTTTATTTTCAGTGTAACTGATTCATTTTTAAGACACAACTGTAAACATCGATCTCCCTGTGTTTGTATTTTAATGTTCTCAATAATGACATTTTCATAACGGATTCATACTTATTGTTCAATTAATTTGTGTATTATATATTATATTATATCATATTATATTATATTGTATTGTATTATATTATATTAATTATATTATATTATTTATATTATATTACTTCATATTATATTATATTATATTATTTATATTA
>CAIGQZ010031614.1:2902722-2917732 GCA_903798205.1 Danio tinwini | reverse complement strand
ATTTTATTATATTATATTATATCACATCATATCATATTATATTATATTATATCATATTATATTATATTTTATTATATTATATCATATTACATTATATTTTATTATATTATATCATATTACATTATATTTTATTATATCATATTATATTATATTATATTAAATCATATTATATTTTATTATATTATATTATATCATATTATATTTTATTATATTATATTTTATTATATTATATTATATCATATCATATTATATTATATTATATCATATCATATTATATTTTATTATATCATATTATATTATATTAAATCATATTATATTATATTATGTTATATTTTATTATATCATAATATATTATATATCATATTATATTATATTATATTAAATTTAATATATTATATCATATCATATCATATCATATTATATTATAATATATTATATTATATTATATTTTTTCTGTCAGTTATTTTGTGTTTAATGCTGTACATTATTTGATTTGCTGTAATTTGCCACAGGAGGGCGCATTTTCTCTAAAATCACTAAAATACAAATGCACCAAAATCCATTATTTCACATTTTTAATCAAATTGTTGATTAATGCTTAATCTATACTATTGCATTGTATTTTATTTAGATATATTTTTATTTAACTTTCTTTAGTTATATATAACATATTAATATTATATAAGGAATTACATAATATGGAATAAAGTCAAGTGAATTCACAGGAAATGCAATTATAACATGATTAAATATAATATAATACAGAGCTGAGGAAGCTGAGGAAAAATGAATGAATAATATAATATAATATAATACAAATTAATACAATGAAAAGTGTTAAATATTTAGTGGATTCACGTCATCTAAATTACACAAAAACTAATGAAATTAGTAAAAAATTAAATACAGTAAAATAATAGAAGCAAAATTAACTTATTCAATAAAAATACTAAATCTTCAGTGGATTTTACTGAATTTGTATTTTGGTGATTTTAGAAAAGAAAATATTACAGAAAATCAAACACTGTACAGCATTAAACACCAAACATCTGGCACAAATATAATATAATATAATATAATATTTATTCATTCATTTTCAGCTTAGTCCCTTTATTAATCCTGGGTCGCCACAGCGGATTGAACCGCCAACTTATCCAGCATGACTTTTACGCAGCGGATGCCCTTCCAGCCGCAATCCATCTCTGGGAAACATCCACACACACTCATTCACACTCATACACTACGGACAATTTAGCATACCCAATTCACCTGTACCGCATGTGTTTGGACTGTGGGGGAAACCGGAGCACCCGGAGAAAACCCACACCAACACGGGGAGAACATGCAAACTCCACACAGAAGCACCAACTGACCCAGTTGAGGCTCGAACCAGCGACCTTCTTGCTGTGAGGCGACAGCACTACATACTGCACCACTGCGTCGCCCTAATATATAATATAATATAATATATAATATAATATATATATAATAAAATATATAATATTATATAATATATAATATTATATAATATATATATAATATATAAAAATATATAATATAATATAACATGACATAATATATCATATATAATATCATATATAATATATATATTATCATGTAATATATAATATAATATATTATATAATAATACAAATTAGTTTAATAATTCGTATTATTATATTACAATTAAAATTATTAAATTATAAAATATAATAATATAATATGATACAATATATAATACAAATTAATCGAAGGAATATTATTACATATATAGTGAATTCTAGTGAATTAAACTACGATAAAATATAAAATAAAACAACATAAAATACAACAGAATAAGCAAAATCTAATAAAATAAGAATAATATATAATAACGTTTCGTATGTGGCGAATGTGGAGAAATCTCGCCCTCCTGTGGTGAAATCAGCGAATTACAATCAATCTCTCAGCAATGCATATTAATAATACAAAATGCTGTTGATATAGTTAAGGTAGGACATTTGCAGAATGTTTCCATGAATCGTCATATTTACTTAATTATCTAATGATTTTTGCCATAAAATCGATAGTTTATATGATCGATAGACTTATATGTCATTTTGGGACTAGTTTTGTGCTCCAGAGTCACATTTATGCAATTGATGTTTTTATTTGATAAATAGACTGTATATATGACATAACATTAATGTATATTGAACTAGATAATAATCATAATTAATCAAAAAATAGTTTTGAAATCTCGCTGCTGCAGGAGTCTCTCGAGCGCCGTCAGTCTCACCAGCGACCTGGAGGAAACGCACGTGTCCATTAACCTCATTTAAACATATACGCATATTTTAAACAATTTAATTCATGATTTAAAAAAATTACAAACCTTGTGTATATATATAATTGTTCGCTCGCACGAATAAATGTGCGGATATTAATTTGCGGCGATTTATTCAGGAAGTGACGTGTTCAGAGGCCCGTATGTAAGTGACGTGTCTCAATCCCGGAACCCAGCACAGAAACTCTTGAGTCGCGGGCAGATTCATCATAAACACTCGATAGTCAACACTATAAATGTAAGTAGTTCTGTGTGTTAACTTGTATATGCTTCAGTTTGCCACACAAGCAGTTTAGTCGTGTTGTTTTTATAACTCTCGTGTCGTTCAGTCACATCAGACAGAAATAATGCTGCACTCGTTAATCTATTGATCATTATATTATGATGCTCTTTAAAATACTTGTCAATATTGTTTAATTAAGTGATCATAAAACTTCATTTTGTGCTTCGTAGCATATTGTGGTATTACAGCTAACGTTATTACTATATTTCGCAAATCAATTACACACACACACACAGAGAGACCGTCTATATATCTAATATATACACATAAACATTAAATTACTTCGTTTGTGTAAATATATAAACGTGTGTGTGTGTGTGTGTGTGTGTGTAAATATATGTTAAACGTAGTAATATGTCAATCATGGAGTCGTTAGCATAAACAGGCCTCACCTGTGTGAACGTAATGCATGAATGTAATAGTGTAAGAGTAAATAAAGCAGCTTTACCGCAGTGCACTGTGGTTATTAAAGCACCTGTGTGTGTTTCAGATGGTGACAGACGTGCAGCTCGCCATCTTCGCCAACATGCTGGGCGTCTCGCTCTTCCTGCTGGTGGTCCTCTACCATTATGTGGCTGTCAATAATCCCAAGAAACTGGAGTGAGAGGTGAGAACACACACACACACACACACAGGCATAGAAAGACACATGCACAGATATTCACACAGGCAAACATACTCCTGCAGACACACAAGCATGTACAGACAGACGCAGAGACAAACACACACAGCTTCATCCTGTCTCCTCCTCATAACAGTGTGTTTTCTCTTCGTGCAGGGTGTGTGTGTGGAGCAGCGGAGGATCCTCCAGATGTACATTTTGCCTTTTGTATGAAAACGATGTGAATAAAATGTCAGCGCGAGAGAGAGAGAGACTCATCTTCTGCCTGTCAATAATAAAGCACTCGTTTCTTCTTTCAGAAACACACACACATTTATTGCTTATTTAAACACGATGATCTCAGTATTTCTCACCGAGTTTGGTCCGTTATGATTCCACCACAGTAATTCACACAATACAATGTCCACCACAGTCCTGGTCAGCAGTAAATGTCCACAATAGCTTTACATCATTACAAAAACCAAAGCAGCAGCTCAGGCCACACACTTAAAAGCATTTCCTAAAAAACAACACGATGTGATGCTGTGGTTTTAGTGTAGATGTGTGTAATGACACCTCGTTTTGTGTCTGTAATTCTAAAACACCACACATGATCCTGCACATTTCAGCCAAATCCAACACTTCCCATCAGTAGCTTCTCAGGTCTGCAGAGATCTGGAAGAAGAGCATTAGCGTTATTAGGAAAGCACAATATTGGTAAAACAAAACTGCAATATGTAGTTTATCTGCTAATACAACTCAAGCCGCAGTCACACTGGACTTTACTCCCCATAGACTTCCATTCATACGCATGCGTCAGACCGGAAACGCAGGGTCATGCGTCAAGTTTCGCATTTCGCTGCGGTGCAAAGTTCAAGCTTGGTGAACTCTCACCTGCGAAATCGCATCACTTGACTGCGTGAGACCAATCCAGGATCAAAACCTTCCCCTCTCTGAACAGAAATTTAAAACATGGAGCAATCGCTCGCTTTTTTAATGTCTAATCATCTTGTTTAATCCCGCCCCTTTTCACAGAGCCATACGACAGAATTTCGCAAGCTTAAACTCTAGTGTGACTTCAGCTTTAACCAGATGGTTTAAATGGATATATTCACTTATTAATGATTGAGATTTGGTAATAAAGTACATCTGCATAAAATAATAAACTAAATACAAGCATAGATAGCCACGACAGAACACAGACACAAATGCCAGTGCTTTGTGGTTTTTTGGCCAGTTTAACAATATATTCAGGTGCAGAAAATAATCAAATGTAAAATCCCAATGTTTAATCCTCTTATAATTAATTGATTAAAAGTAAACTGAAACTGAAAGCCTGAATGTTTTAAAATGCTCACACGGTTTTAAAACACATGCAGATGATAAACTTTTACATTGTTATAGTTAAACTCTGACTCTAACCATACTGGGGTGCCATCGGACTAACCATCTGGTACCATCTTCCACCATAACCATCGTTAGTCAAGTTCCGTCGTTACAAACATAGTTTGTTGATTTGCCGTTTCCCAAATCCATCGTTCCAACAAACATTCGCAGACTGCGTCGCAAACTTGAAACACTTGAAACTACACCTCTGTAGTTAGAAGCATAGTTCCTGGCTGTGTTCTATTCCCACTTATCCCCCCTATGCCCTATTCATTTAGAGCATTCTAACATTCAAAGTTGGAATTATTAAAAATAAGCATTAAAGTCATCTCTCATAGCTGTAATCTGCTTTCACAGTATTTTTACAGTTCAGTTTTAGCGATCTTCATGTTTACTATTGTGCTCCCTTCGCA
The DNA here is from genome assembly GCA_903798205.1 of Danio tinwini. Taxonomy (NCBI): domain Eukaryota; kingdom Metazoa; phylum Chordata; class Actinopteri; order Cypriniformes; family Danionidae; genus Danio; species Danio tinwini. The sequence continues at coordinate 2,912,723 of CAIGQZ010031614.1, read as the reverse complement.
GTGCACTTTGAAAACATTGATGTCATTTTGAACACAGCCTCATGGCGAAAGCTATATGTGAGCTATTATTTTAAAGCGGAATTTATGTTACGTCTCCAAAGCTTGTGAAAATAAAAAACACAGCATTCTTTATTGTGTAGTGGGTTATTTATGAAGTATCTGTACTGTATATGACATGGGCCTGCTGGTTAGAACTTTCTGCTGTGGTATGCAGGAGTCAAATTGTAAAAGTAGACTTAAAAAATAAATAAACAATATCCTACTTAAATAATAATATTGATGATGATTATTAATAAGTAAATATATTTATAATAAATAGCCTCATTGTTTATTTATTTATATGATTGATATATGATATTAGAATAGTGTTCGCTTTTGTAAGTGATTTTCTGTTTTAGAATAGAATATGTAATGTTCTCAATAATATTAGTAAAGCAAACACAGGCCCTATATGTGCCATTTACATACAGTGAGGGAAATAAGTATTTGATCACACTGTGATTTTTCAAGATCTCCTAATTAGAAATCATGGAGGGGTCTGGAATTTTCAGTATAGGTGCAATTCCACTGTGAGAGACAGAATCTAAAAATAAAAATGCAGAAATCACATTGTATGACTGTAATGAAGTTACGGGAAGAAGGAGGCGGAGAACCGACGAACTTCAAATAAATATTTATTAATAAACGGGGACGGCAGCTCCTCACGGAGACTGCCGTCTAAATCAAAACAAAACGGACGGCAGCTCCTCACGGAGACTGCCGTCAAACTGAAAGCAAAAGTAAAATAAAACATGTCCGGGCCCGGTCCTCTCTCTCTGTCCTCTGCCATCGTTCCTCCTCTTATAGTCCAGAGCTCCTTCCGTGGGATTGAAGGCAGGTGCGCGCCACAGGTGCATCTCATCTGTGGCGGGCCTCGTTTCGCTCCCACGGCTCTCGGCCACGCCCCCTCGCCACATACCCCCATCTCCCCTCACAGGCCGGGGGCACCCCGTGGCTGTGCATACTCCGGGGGGGGGATTTGGCGCCACAGCACCCGCGAGACCTATATGAGACGGGCCGAGAGAAAAGGAGATGGAGAAAAAAGGAGGAAAGACAGTAGACAGAGAGGGGAGAGAGGAAAAAAAAAAATTGGGGTTCGGTTCTCCAGACACGCTGCCACTCGGTCCTCAACCAACTGAGAGAAGTGACGACATGCTGGGAGCCCTGTGGAGGAATCTATCCACCCGTCCGTCTTCTGGTGTCCGGCGGCGGTTCTCCTGACTGGCTGGCGGCATTTCTGGTCTCCTGCTCCGCTCCCGCTTCGGTGGAGGACGCAGGCTTCGGCATCATGGCGGATCGCGGCGACTCCCCCCGGGCTTTCTGGGATGGCTCCCTTCAGCTCTTTCCCATCCGGTGGGGAGCCCCGCGTCCCCTGCTCCTCCCCATGCTGGGAGACGGCAGCAGGCAGATCCTTCCTCGCCAGCCTCAGGCCGCCCCGGCACTCTGGCAGACGAACGGGTTTCTCCCCCACTCGGGTTAACTCCCGAACACTCGCCCTCCTCCTCAGCGGCGAGGGCAACTGGACGACGTGTCCCTCCTTCTCCCGGGTTTCGGCACCACTGTAATGAAGTTACGGGAAGAAGGAGGCGGAGAACCGACGAACTTCAAATAAATATTTATTAATAAACGGGGACGGCAGCTCCTCACGGAGACTGCCGTCTAAATCAAAACAAAACGGACGGCAGCTCCTCACGGAGACTGCCGTCAAACTGAAAGCAAAAGTAAAACAAAACATGTCCGGGCCCGGTCCTCTCTCTCTGTCCTCTGCCATCGTTCCTCCTCTTATAGTCCAGAGCTCCTTCCGTGGGATTGAAGGCAGGTGCGCGCCACAGGTGCATCTCATCTGTGGCGGGCCTCGTTTCGCTCCCACGGCTCTCGGCCACGCCCCCTCGCCACAATGACTTTAACAATTTATTTGTAAATTACTGTCAAATAAGTATTTGATCACTTACTTTTCAGCCAAATTTCTGACCCTCAAAGACCTGTTATTTTGCTTTAAAATAGTCCAGCTAGACTCTGCTCATGATTCTAATTTAGTAGCACTTGTTTGAGGTCACTAGCTGTCATAAAGACACCTGTGCACCCCACAATCAGTCAAAAGTCTAAGTAGCAACATGGCCAAAACCAAAGAGCTGTCAAAAGACACAAGAGATAAAATTGTAGACTTTCATAAAGCTGAAACTGCTACGGGGCAATTGCCAAGAAAGAGCAACTGTTGGAATTGTCAGAAAATGGAAGAGGCTAATGATGACTGTCAATGTCCTTCAGACTGGGGCCCCACGGAAGATCTCTCCTCGTGAGGTATTAATGATGCCAAGAATGGTCTAGAATCAATCCAGAATTATGCGGGAGGAGCTGATCAATGCCGTGAAGAGAGCTAGGACTACCGTTTTCAAGGGTACTATCAGTAATACAGTAAGATGTCATGTTTTAAAAACATGCATCGCACGGAAAGTTCCCCTGCTTAAGTTGGCTCATGTCAAGACCCATCTGAAGTTTGCCAGGGACAATCTGGATGGTCCAGAGTATTCATGGGAGAAAGTCCTGTGGTCAGATGAGACCAAAGTAAAACTTTTTGGTCTTGACTCTATTCACTGAATTTGGAGGAAGAAGAATGATGTGTATCATCCCAATAATACCATACCTACAGTGAAGCATGGGGCTGGAAGCATCATGCTCTGGGGTGTTTTTCTGCACAGGGGACAGAATGACTGCACTGTATTAAGGAGAGGATGAATGTGGCCATGTATTGCTAGATATTGGGCAAAAACCTCCTTCCCTCAGTCAGAGCATTAAAGATGGGTCATGGCTGGGTCTTCCAACATGACAATGACCCAAAGCACACAGCCAGGAAAACCAAGGAGTGGCTTCGTAAGAAGCATAACAAGGTTTTGGAGTGGTCTAGCCAGTCTCCAGATCTAAATCCAATAGAAAATCTTTGGAGGGAGCTGAAACTCCATGTTGCTCAGCGACAGCCCTGAAACCTGACAGATCTAGAGAAGATCAGTGGGCAAAATCCCTCCTTCAGTGTGTGCAAACCTGGTGAAGAACTACAGGAACCCTTTGACCTCTGTAATTGTTAACAAAGGCTTCTGTACTAAATATTTAAAATGCTTGACTCAAGTGATCAAATACTTATTTCATACAGTAATTTACAAATAAATTGTATAAAAAATATATAATGTGATTTCCTGATTTTTTTTTTTTGATTCTGTCTCACAGTTGAATTGCAATTATGCTGAAAATTTCAGACCCCTCCATGATTTCAAAGTAGGAGATTTTGAAAAATTAAAACACAGTGTGATTAAATACTTATTTCCCTCACTGTATATTTCTATTAATATGTTAAGCGAGTGCATGTTTTTACCAAAACTAATATTGTATTTTATTTTAAATGCGTGTTTGTGTAAAACAATATAATTTGCACAAAGAAATGATGGGGTTGTTCTCTAAAGAAGTTACTCCACCCCATTTAGAGCATCATTATGGGCATTTTACGTTATAGCTAACGTGGTTCAAGCGATGGATCTGCAACAGAGAAACTAGGGGTTTTGGGAAATTCCACTCAGGGTTTGCAGCTTTAAAGTCATTATTTAAAAAATGTAGTCTGCTTCTTTATATCAGTCAGTGCTTTCGTCTCCCATTCTGGGCGTTTTACGCTATAACTAACATGGTTCAAGCGATGGATCTGCGACAGAGAAACTAGGGGTTTTGGGAAACACTCGTCACTACATCGTTCTTTTTCCAAACGATGCATCGTACTATGATAGTTCAGCCACGAGTTACGTCGTTGTTTGGGAAACACACCCCAGATTAGCTAGTTTCAGATAAGTTTGCACCAATCCTGGATTTTAGGCACCACTGAGGTAGCTTAACTTTAATCCCTCTTCGTCACCACTGTATCTTACACTGCACAACTAACCTGCCCTGGGACAAGATACGTTCAGGTTATGTTGGGGTTTTGTTCAAGCTATGTTGTGGTTATATTCAGTATGTGTTTGGATTATATTCAGCATATGTTCAAGATTGTTATATTATGGTTTTGTTTGTTGTGTTTATATTCAGGATATGTTATTGTTATGTTATGCTTTTATTCAGAATATGTTCAGGATGTGTTCTGGTTATGGTCAGGTTGTGTTTATATTCAGGATATGTTCTGTTATTTTTTTTCAAGGTATGTTGTTTATATTCAGTATATGTTCAGATTAGGATGTCACGGTGGCACAGTGGGTGGCACGATCACCTCATAGCAAGAAGGTTGCTGGTTCGAGCCTCGGCTGGGTCAGTTGGCATTTCTGTGTGGAGTATGCATGTTCTCCCCGTGTTGGCGTGGGTTTCCTCCAGTCCAAACACATGCGCAATAGGTGAATTGGGTAAGCTAAATTGGCCGTAGTGCATGTGTGTGAATGAGTGTGTATGGATGTGATGGGTTGCAGCTGAAAGGCCAAACGCTGCATAAAACATATGCTGGATAAGTTGGCGGTTCATTACGCTGTGGCAACCCCAGATTAATAAAAGGACCAAGTCAAAAACAAAATGAATGAATGAGTGTTCAGATTATTTCCAGGATATCTTCAGGTTGGGTTTATATTCAGGGTATGTTCATGTTACTGTATGTTGTGGTTATATTCAGGATTTGTTTTGGGTGTGTTCTGGTTATGTTCAGGATATGTTGTGGCTATATTTAGGATCTGTTTTGGGTGTGTTCTGGTTATGTTCAGGATATGTTGTGGCTATATTTAGGATCTGTTTTGGATGTGTTCTGGTTATGTTCATGATATGTTGTGGTTATATTTAGGATTTGTTTAGGATGTGTTTTGATTATGTTCAGGATATGTTGTAGTTATATTTAGGGTGTGTTTTGGTTATGTTCAGGATATGTTGTGGTTATATTCAGGATCTGTATAGGGTGTGTTTTGGTTATGTTCATGTTGTGGTTATTTTCAGGATCTGTTTTGGGTGTGTTCTGGTTATGTTCAAGATATGCTGTGGTTATATTCAGGATCTGTTTAGGGTGTGTTTTGATTATGTTCAGGATATGTAGGTTGTGTTGTGCGTTACCTGTGTATGTGTTGATCTGTCTGTCTGCTGGAGTTCTTCAGCAGAGCTTTAGTGGACAGACGATCTTTACCAGAAACTCCTGAAAACGGCACATTCACAAGTTAAACACATCCAGGAATCACGTGAGGAATAATGTAAAAAACAGATGACCGTTTTATTCACCTTAAGATATTTACCTTACATGTTATAAGAGCAGACTGATGGGTGCGTGAGTCTGAGTGAGAGCGTGTGTGTTTGTGTTTGTGTGTGTGTGTGTGTGTGTGTGTGTGTGTGCGTGTGTGCGTGCGTGCGTGCGTGCGTGCGTGCGTCTGACCTGCCAGGTGTTTTTTGAGGCCAGGTTTGATCAGTTTCCACACTCTCATGGTTGGTGTTTCCACACTGTTGAGAGGAATGACAGAAGACTGAAGCTCTCTTCGCACCGGGATACGGCTGGGCCGCGGCTGAAGCTCACATCTGACATTTAACACATCAACATGTGCAGATGTTAAATATCACTTTTACATTTCACATTTATTCAATTAGCAGATGCTTTTATCCAAAGAGATGTGCATGCGAAGATTAAAGAAGCACTACATATCATAAGTAGTAGTATATAAATGCTATAAGCCTAAGTGTGCTGCTGTGGCAACCCCTGATGAATAAAGCACTAAGCCGAAAGAAAACTGAAATGAAGTCTAAGTGTTTATTTTTTCATTATAATTTTTTTTTACTTTTTATATAATGTATATTTTGATAACTGTCTTAATCATATACAGTATACATGAGAATTACTGTTATTAAAGGAACAGTTCACTCACAAATTCTGTCAATTTACTCAAAGCAGTTTGACTTTCTTCTGTTGGACATAAATAAAATATTCTAAACGATGCCTTTGATTTCAATAATATTTTTTGCTCCTACTATTGATGCCACTGTCTGCTTTTTTCCAGCATCCTTCAGATTATTTAGTTTTGTGTTCGACAGAAGAAGCTCATACAATTCTACAATTGCTTGAGTGAGTAGATGAAAAAGAGATGTTCAGTTTTTTGTGAACTAAGCATCCATCTTCTCTGCCTCTTTGAGGCATACTTACTCTTTTTCTACCTCATACTTCTCTCTTTCTACCTCAGGTAACTTTATTTTTACATTTAAGCTGGGAACAATTATTCTCATATATTTTTATCATTTCATATTTTATTATGTTATTTGTCATTAAATCATTTAATTTTCAAGTATTTGTGAATTATTATTGATTTAACATCAACACTTAATTGCTCCATATTGCAATACAATACAATCACATAATATCAGAGCTCTCCCACATTTTTAGCTATTAATACTGCCCTTATTTCCGTGTTTGGTATAAGATTGCAGAAGGATGGTTTGACTAGAAATACAGTTTTTCACCATCAATACTGAGAACTTTTTAATCACTCGGCACAACTACAGTTTGAACCGCTGTAGTTAAAAACCCATTCTTATTATTGCTACAAAAAATGCTCTAAAATTCACATCATCTTCATTATAATAATAATGTTACTTCTAAAATCTTATTTATGATATTTTCTCTTTGACAAATGAAGACTGCTCCTATATAATCACTAAAAGTGAACGCATTGATGCAGTTTACTGGGGAAAATGAAAGAGGAAAAAACACTGAAGTGATAGCGTGTTGATGTTTTACCTGCTGTACTCTATAGACGTCAGGATGTCCAGAGAGTCCCGCAGCGGCTCCTGATGAACAATCCCACAGTATTGAACACATCAGAGCGTTTCTGAGCAGCTTTAGTCTCTGTGTGTGTGTGTGTGTGTGTGTCCTTTTACCTGTGTTGTGAGCCCCGTCCTCTGCTGTGATGAGTGGGCGGGGCCTGATCTGCCTCCCTTGCCCCGCCCACCACGCAGCTCCTTTATCTGGTTGGCCGGGCGGAACTCCGGACAGCTGTTGCCTGGCAACAACGCACACAGAGACATACGGTTACCTTATTACACATTCTGTGGTCACCATGGCAACAGTGGAATCAGCCTGTGCTCAGTGACTTACAGCAGAGGTTATGACGTCATATCAGTATTACACACACACACACACACACACACACACACACGGCCATCAAAACACAGAGACGGAGGAGTGAAGAAAGGTCAAAGGTCAGAGCAGCAGTTGAAACAGAAGGATGTTTATTAGAGAAAGAGCAGCTGTCAGCTCATGGAGCACATATACAAGATTCACATTTATTAAATGAGCAGACGAGCACATGGTTCACAGGTCACTGCATCACACACGCACACAGACCATCAGATTCAGAAGAACACAGATGCAGAGGAGGGACATCACAACACACTGAAAACACCAGCGTCACGCTATATTACACACACACAGTGTTGATAATGAGACTGTTCTAGTGTCTGAGAGTCTGTATGTGCTTTACGCCTGAAGGAATTTTGGGATTTCAGCAGCTTCGTGTGCGAAAAACAGCTGCATTTCACTCTTGCAGGATGCTACACATTGCAGAAAGTCATTTAGCACCAAACACACACATTTATGTTTGCACAAACACACTCGCATCTGCACAAACACACACTAGCACACAAATACATTCACACAAACACACTCGCACGAGTATATAAAAAAAGCTTCATCATGAAAATAATGCTACGGTATAAATAGACTTCACTGCTCATAACAACACTTATAATGCTAATCTTAATACTTCTCTTCTTTTAGATCTAGTTTTTTTTTGCAAGATAATAATACATTAAGTTTGACACACACAGAAGAACAGAGACAAAGACATCAGAATAAAGGCAGTAAAGATTATTACACACACGCAAACCAAATAACACACACTCACTCAATCGCACACACTCATAAAAAAATCAAAGAAAGTGCGGTGTGATCATATAAAGACGTCATGTTTCACAGCTTTAACGTCTTCAGGAAATCTGCCTTTTTATTACTAGTGTTTGACTGCTCCAGGACACGCTCACACTATAAATCAAAACCAAAAGCATTTTAAGGATGTGCAGCGTGAGCTCTTGATTCATTACACTTTCTCCAGACGGTAATCATATTTTAACCCAAAATCAAAAACATTGACAAGCGAAAAAAACAGGTTGAGTGTTTCATAAGGCCTCAATATCACTAGATTAAGCAATCAAGAAATCATCTCTTTTGTCTAATTAAGCTTTAGTCTTGAAAATACTGCAAAAATAAATCAAATATGCAAAGAATCACTTCACCTGTTGATTTTTGTGTGTGTGGGTGGGGGGGGGTATGCTTCATTATCAAATCTTATAATCTGAGGTCATATTCAATTAATGTAGAACTTCAACAAACTCAAATGTCTAATTAAGTCTAATCTAATTGTGTCTAATCAACAGGGCTTGACAATAACTTTTTTGATCACCAGCCACTGTGGCTAGTACATTTCCAACATTACTAGCCATTCGCCATTTTCACTAGCCACAAGTTTGTTGTTGGGAAAATATATTTTATATGCTTAAATTTGATTTTGACACGCTAAAATGACTTGATTTAGATTTTGTGTTTTGTCCACATGCCTCCTCATTCATTTCACTTTTTGTGTGTCGTGTATGAGCAAATGGGCCATGGTTTCCTAGTGTTGCATTACAATCAGTTGTTATTTTACATCACATTTCAGAGCTCAAATTAAGGATTTACCAAATTTATCTCTGACCGTACCAAACATAAAAAAATTATTATTTCGTATCCACATATTTAAATGTGTCAAAACAAGCAAAATATTGCTGTATATTACTTATTTAACAAAACATATGTTAAAAAATTAAAACAATTGACATTTAAAAAACAACTGCTGTAGTGCATCTAAAACTATGCACAGTAATCTGTCCTGGCTAAAGATCCCAGATCACCAGTGACTACTCATAAATGGGGAGTTAATCTCATATTAAAGCAATGTTATTGTAAAAAAAATGATAAACCATATTACCAAAAACACCTGCAAGCAAAAGAAAGCAGGTGAAAAACATTCTGTGTGTGATAATGAAAGGATGATCACACAAGGTTAAAGGCTTGGTTAAAGTGAAAGCAATCGATGCTGCTTACCTAAAAACAAATCTGGAGCTCTTAAAAGCAGCAAAACTATGAGTGCAAGAGCATCCCTTTTTGTCTAGTCTATTTGAAAGAGAACCCATCACACCAGTTGCGTTTCTAGGCACGGTTGTTTCACGCGAGGAAATTTAAACAGTCGCTGGCATCACATCACCTGTGCGCGCGAGTGATCATCCTCTCATTTGGTATTCAGCTGCTTTCTTTTACTCCCGCAAACATAATTAGTTTTATCAGTCTTGCTGCTTCTCGATTCTAAGATCACATTTGCATGAATATTGGGCCATCTTTATTGTCGAACACTGCCTTTTAAGAAAACTACCATTTAAATATTATTTTCAACCAGCCAAAGTGGCTAGTGTCGGTGACTGTCTAACCCGCCACAGGGGAATTTGGCATGATGGCGGGTGTTAATGTTAAGCCCTGCTAATCACTTTGGTCTAATTGAGGTTTAGTCTTGAAAACAATGCAAAAATACGCAAAGACTTACATCATCTGTTGATTTTGGGGTAAAATATGCTTCATTTTCAAACAGATTCTTATTTAATTAATAATTAATTAACAATTTGAGCTCACATTTCAGGAATGTAGAACCACAAAAATTAAGTCACGATAAATACAATATTTTATAATTAATTCATGTGCCGAATGATCTTCTCATCTGGAAAAAACAACAACCTCAAATGTCTAATTAAGTCTAATCTCTTGTCTAATTAAGGTTTAGTCTCAAACAATGCTAAAATAAATATATTATACAAAGAATGACTTCATCTGTTGATTTTGCGGTAAAATATGCTTCATTTCGAATAGGCTGCATGTTAATCTCATAATCTGA
>CAIGQZ010031614.1:2883820-2902712 GCA_903798205.1 Danio tinwini | reverse complement strand
TGCTGCTGCTGATGATGATGATGAGGAAGAGGAGGAGGAGGAGGACGCCTCTTCTCTTGCGCTTTACACTCTAAAAACACAAAACACTTCACATCAGCAACTAATACAAGTGTGCAATATTAAAGAGCAGCTCATGTGGTATTTTAAAGAGTGCTAATCAGTGGCGGCTGGTCAATAGAGGGCGCTGGGGCACCACCCCCTTCAAGTTAGACCCCTTTAATATGTTAATATTTATTATCACAAATATTAACAAAATAAATAGATTTAATTATAAGATTCTAACATTTATTGTAGTCATACTAACATTTATAAAAAAAAATGTATGAATAATATTTTTTCATATGTGTGCGGGGCGCCGGACTAATGAGTGTCTATGTAGGTACACGAACTTTTGCAATGCACGTGATATGATGATAAGCTCTAAATTGGCCTGTTTTAAATTGTCCTTGGGGCGCAGCGCTCTGCGTCCCGAACCCTCCCATTTTTGTTATTAGAACGAATCATATTTGTTTTTATATGATTGGCCTTATGTGATTGGACCATTTTCACTTAGACCGTTCACTCAGCAGCAGCTCGTCACTGTGCCAACCTTTAATCATAGTGAAAGCAAGTGCAATTTCTCGAGATGAAGGAAAATTTAGTTTTCACAAGGCGTTTGGATGAAGAAAAAAAAAAAAAGAATCAAGGAGCTTGGACCAGATCGACCTTCCTTGCAAATTCACTAGCAGTCAAGTGATCGCGAACGCCATACAATTGGGGGCTTTTCCAGCACTTGTTATGACAAACGAAGTTGGCTGGCAGGTTGTGATGCAAATCATGCCTTTTACTGTTTTCCGTGTTTGCTGTTTCAAACAACATGATGCAAGAAAGGCTGAATGCATTGGCCATGCTGTCAATAGGGAAGAGACTGGTGACTGAGATGACTGACTTTAACCAAAAGGTCATTGAGAAATTTGCAAGCCAGAAAGAAAGGAGAGCAAAATTTATTTTCAAGTAGTGCTACTGGCCAGTGATTAGGCAACATATATGTGTGTGTGTGTTTGCTGATTATCTTGATTACTTCATTACTGATAATAAACCCAAATTGAACTCAAATGAGCTGATTTGTGATGCATTTATTGTATACTTTAGTCATATTTTTGTTTTTTGATACATCACCTGAAAAATGGCTTTTACACTCTTACTTTACCAACAGTTCGATTTTTTTTTCTGTTATTTGTTAATTAAACAGGTTTTGTGTAACAAATCATTAGAAAAATGGCAATGTTGTGTGAAAGGGTCATATAAAAGATTCTGGTTACACTTTACAATAATGTTGTATTAGTTAGTGTAAAGCCTGTGAGCAGAGCCCAAGCAGCGCGAGTTTTTTCGGCATCCATGTTTACAGATTAGAGCTTTCATACCGCAGGCAGAAGCAGAGCGTCAGCGCGAGCGTCGCTGAAGCAGCAGTGCCGCGATAGTTTCGGCACTGGGTCTATTTTTGCCGTGCTGCTCACGCTCAATTAAAGTGACAGTGCATTTATAATGACCAAAACACATTGAATGACAGTAAAAAGCTTAATTTTACTCAATAGCAATTTTACTCAATAAATGTGTCAATAATATCCAATAATAATCAAATGAACTTAAACGATTAAAAACTGCAACAAATATTTATTTAGCAAACCAAATGTAAAACAATTTTATATCAGTTTTGCTTAAGCTGCACACTAGTGTTGCAGGAGAGGGGAAATAGAAGTGGCCGCTAAAGGACTGCTATTTACGGGAGTTGTAGTCCATAACGAAGTGTATTGTGGGTAGTGCAGTTGTGATAATGTGAGCTCGCTGTGTGCTGTGCAGTTGAAGCAGAGGAAGAACGTTTTATTCGGCTTTAATAAGTAAAAGAAGAGCATGCATTGATCACTTCTGTCCGTCTCATCCTTTGCACGAGCATGAATTAACGAGCTGTTACACTGCCGCTGGACATCGCTGAAGCAGAGAAAGTAAAACGAGTTTGATCATGTATAAATATCATTATAACTATATTGTATAAATATTATTATAACTAGGCCTGCAACATCCTGACAATAAAAACAAAATGACATGATGGAACAGGCGATTGTCTTCTGAGTGCACCAGACATGAATGACACTCCTCATAGAGCTTGAGAAGCAGACAGTGCTATAGGATCTTTATAATTCGTAAAATAAAGACTTGCAAGTTAAAGACACAGCATAGTGCAGATGACAAGTAAAAAATTTGTATTTATATATATATATATATATATATATAGAGAGAGAGAGAGAGAGAGAGAGAGAGAGACAGAGAGATAGGTAACTAGATAGAATAGACAGAGATAGATTGATCTGTGCAGCAGCTGCTGAAGAACTGCGCTGCAGACGGAGCTAGTGTTAAAGGTAAACGCCTGCTTCTGCTCTCCATACGCGCTGCTTACACCCTGCTTTCGCTTGCGGTGTGAAACAGACGTAAGTTTACGCATCTACTAACATGAACAAACATTGAACAATACTGATAGATTGTATGGCTTGTTTCATATGCAAATACGTATCTGCATCTGAAAAGCTGTGAATCAAATAACCTACAGGAACTCAAGGGTTGTGACCCAACTAAATCATTTGGGTAATCTCCGGGGGAGGTTTTATTCTTTGTTATAAAGTAGAGTCTCAGAGACAGTACTTTGGGCTAAGTTACTTGAAGACTGACAAGTTAACATCACTGCTGAGGAACTGCACTATTCATTGTGTGCAATAAAGTCTTCTCTTGAATGGTGTTTCGTGCATGTGTTGTGTGTAAACTCTGACCTCTGACAGGCCCCAGGCTCCTGTGTGAGGGCCGGTGTGCTGCGGTGCCGAAGGTGAAGCTGGGAGAACTCTTGAGCTGAGGAGTCTGCCGGCTGCCCTGAACATTAGTGTTACTGCGTGTGCGGTTCAGGGAGTTTTCAGACGCAGACGTGCTCAGACTTCTAAAAACACACACACACGAATCAACGCATTCACTACATGACCTGAAGAATAACAGGATATATTATCAACATTTGCAAAGGTAAAAAGAAAACTATGAAATAATAATAATAATTGTGACTTTACCCATCAACAGCCAGATTATATATTAGAACTGCATGTTTAAGGTTATAATCAGAAGCACACATCCCACAACTCTGAATTTATTTGTGCAATTACTAAAGTTTTACCAAAGTCCCTTTAAGGCAAGTCATTTCACTAGGTGACCATCTTTGAAAAGCCTCTCGGGCAGTATGCAGTATGTCTGTCTAAATGGGGAATCATCAAACTCTCCAAAATTGCTTGCCAAGCTTATGATTAAACTTCATATTAGGAATCATCAATAAAATGAAACAACAGCTGTCTCTTTAGTTTCATTTCGTAATGTACTAATGTACTAACTCAAGTGCTCCTGCACTTGAAGGCGGGGCTTCATTTGTCATGTTGACCATTATATTTTCCCCATTCAAAACTATACGAGTGATACGTCTTGTGTATTCTATAGTCTTTTTTAATCTCGTAATTCCCACTTTGTCCTGGAATTATGAGCTTTGTAGGGAAAAGGAATTTATTTTTATTACTTTTGTGTCTTTATTTTTTATTAGAAAAATAGTTTAGACTAACAACAGATTAATCAATCTTTTTCTTCTGTACGATGCCATATATTGACCACGCACACTTCTTCTTTCTTACTGTGTTGCATATTTTTTAGAAGGAACTGCTGACTAGAGGAAAATAGCAAAATAAGAACAAATATAGTGCAGGGGCCCTTGCTCCCGACTGCTGTCTAATAAGAAGTCTAGACATGTTACAAGGAGCTGGATGCTTGTAGAAGTTGTGAAATATTTGAAGATGCACTTAATTGTTCAGTTCTGCTATGCAGAGAAGAGTTGCAGAAAGAGGAAGTATGTCTGGGTGCAACAGTCAAAGGACTAGCGAAATGACTGATAAGTGACGTTACACCATAACTCCACTTGTTAATATCAGTTGTGTATATATATGGAGTCAGGGGAATGTAAATTAGTTGCAAACCTCTTGAATGTAATTCTTGTATTGCATTGGGGTAACATAACCCAGAGCTCTGTCATCAAATTATTTATTTGTATCTAATAAATTACTAATATTTTTGACATTGAAAAACACCCTCTCCGGACCTTTTCTTATTGAACACGCATGGAATTGGCTTGATATTCCAACAGTTTAAATCTCATTATTCTGGCCTTTTTGGGGAATTCTAAGTCTAAATATAGCAAATTAAATGAACCTGAATTCAAATCCCGCAATTCAGACACTTTTTTATATAACTTGTTTAAAACTCAAAATTCAGACTTTTTTAATGGAATTTAGAGTTTAAATGTTGTAATTCTGAATTGAACTAACTTGTGTCTGCATTTTGCATTTAAATCTTGCATTTCATATGGTTATTTCTTGTATTCAGAGTTTAAATCTCGTAATATTTGGGGGGGGGGATTCTGAGTTTAAATATCACAAATACAAAATTGTTTTGGAACTCAGTTTAAATATTGCAATTCCAACATTTTTCTGTAATTTGTGTGTTTAAATCTTGCAATTCAGATTGTTAATTTTGGTATTCTGACCTGAAATCTTATAATTTTGCAAGATACATATATACATCTATACATATATACATATATATATATATACACACACATATACATAGACACACAGTTGAAGTCAGAATTAGAATTATTATATAATATCAGAATTATTCGCTCCCTTTGAATTTTTTTCTTTTTTAAATATTTCCCAAATGATGTTTAACAGATTCAGGAAATTTTCACAGCATGTCTGATAATATTTTTCTTCATGAGAAAGTCTTATTTGTTTTATTTCAGCTAGAATAAAAGCAGTTTTTAATTTTTTAAACACCATTTTAGGTCAATATTATTAGCCCCTTTAAGCTATATATTTTTTCTCACTAGTCTACAGAACAAACCATCATTATACAATAACTTGCCTAATTACCCTAACCTGCCTAGTTAACCTAATTAACCTAGTTAAGCCTTTAAATGTCACTTTAAGCTGTATAGAAGCATCTTAAAAAATATCTAGTCAAATATTATTTACTGCCATCATGGCAAAAATTCAAATAAATCAGTTATTAGAGATGAGTTATTAAAACTATTAGGATTAGAAATGTGTTGAAGAAATCTGCTCTCCGTCAAATTAGAAAAGAAAAAAAAACAGGGGGGCTAATAATGCTGACTTCAACTGTAGATTTGCTAGAATTGCAAGATCAAAAAATGTCATAATTACCCTTTTCATTTGTTACAACACTGAAAACAAAACAACACAGTGACAAACACTGCAAAAAAGCTTTTCTTACTTAGAGTTGTCGTCTTGTTTCTAGTCCAAATATCTAAAAATATTTGTTTGTTTTTTTTCAGAAATAATGAGTCAAACTTAAGTGAGTTTTCCTTCCCTAAAACAAACTAAATAATCTGCCAATGAGGTAAGAGAAATAATCTTAAGCGAAAACAAGATACCTTTTGTTCCACCATTGGCTGATTATTTTGCTTGTTTTAATGAAAAACCCACTTCATTTTGACTCATTATTTTTGAAAACTAGTCTATACAGTTTGTTTTGCTTGTCTAGAAAATGCTTCTTGATTTAAGAATCTTTAGACATTTGGACGAGAAACAAGACAAAAGATAATAAGCAAGAAAAGCATTTTTTGCAGAGTTTATTACTGCACATCAAGTGTTTTTCTCATTAAATAAATAAAAAGGCTAATTGTGAATTGTTTTTGCAGCTTTGTTTCACAGTAAGTCAGGTGTCTCTTACGCAGGTTTAGGTGGGCTGCTGCTGGTTTTGCAGTGTGTGTTTCTGCGGTTGTTGGACGTCAGGCCGGTGCTGTTGCGCACGTGTTTTAGGATGGACGCTCGCAGGTTCAGCAGGCTGCTGTGTTCAGACAGAACCAGTCGAGGCCACGGGTTGCACTCCGCCATGTCCAGCGCTGCCACCGCCACTGCACGGCCCACCTGCTCGTACACCTCCGGGGTGTATTTGGGAGGGAAAGCGGGCAGTGGAGGCGGCGTTGCTCGCCCGTTATCATGACAGGCAGGCGGGATGGTGTTCACAGAGCGGCCTGTGTTGTAGTTACACTCCAGTGTGTAGCTGCAAACAGAAAACACACACACACACATCCTAAGCCCTCATTTTAAACAATGGTTGTAAAAATTGTCTCAGTGTTTGGTTTTGGTTAGAATTATTTTGGTATGTTTGGTTTTGATTTATTTAGTACATGTTAAAAGTTCCTAAAATCAAGACACACACACACACACACACAAAAAAACACACACAAGTTCTTTCAAAACTTGTGATGGATGAGGACGATAACCTAAAATGTGTAAAGTGGTTTGAATACCCATAAAAGTGCTGCATAAATGTAAGTAATTGCTATTATTATTATTATTATAAAACACACGTCACATGAGTTTAAAATGTGCGGGTACCAGAAGACTTTTATTTCAGTGTGTTGAGCTCTTACACATTTTTTTTTAAGTTTATACTCCAACTTCTCAAAAAATAAATAAAATAAAATAAAATAAAAATAAAAATAAAAAAAATCCAAAAAAAAAACGCAACGACGTGTAGCGCAAGCTCTGTGATTGGTCTGCTTGGTAGAGCTAACAAGTGTGGGCAGATGTGAGAGCCACTTGAACTTGTCGGAGCGAGTGTTTACAAGTGTCAAGGCTCGTTAAGGAGCTCCAGATGGAGACTGTTGTTTTGTGTTTACTTTATGATTAAAGTTGTTGCACAACCCGTCTCTGAATGAGCGAGTTTTATCTACTTGTATAGTAAGGTAGCTTTCAGAAAAAAACAAAACACCAGCAAAGAAACACGACACAGAGGAACATAAACACCTACTGCCAGCTAGCGTTTACTGGCAGAGCAACACAAACAGCACACAGAAGTATAAATGCACAGCAATGCGCAAGGCATGCTCTGAGTCACGGCAATCTCTTAATGCAGAAGTATAAACCAGCCTTAAGCTTGACTCCTAGACGTACCTGTGCACCAGGCCGATGGCTTTGTGAATGGCCACTCGTCCGCTGCCCTCCTTTGACTGACCATCACGTTTGTCCCGAGCGTACATATTCTTCTCCGAGAAATTGCAGCCCAGGAAATCAAAGTGTGCACAGTTTAGGGAGATCAGCTTCGCATACAGCATGTTCTCCACCTGGAAGATGAAGAAAAAGAAGATTACGTTTAAAATTGAATTGAATATTTTGCTGGACAAAGATTAATCCAGTTCATTTTTGTCCAGCACAAAAAAAAAACAAAATTAGAAATATATTGTGTTTAAGTAATTTAAAATGACTGATTGAATATAAAATAATTAACAATAAAAAAATATATAAAAATTAAATAGCTGACCAAATCCAAATCTTTTAAAACGACTCACTAAATGCATAACATTTTAAACAAAATTAAAATATTTAAAACAATTAAATTAAATTAAATAAAAAGCTATTTTAAATATTACAATCTTTATAGCAAATACATGACATTTAAATCACAATAACTGAATACATTTGACAAACAAAAACAACTTTTGAATGATTATTTGAAGAATTAAATGATAAATTAATTGACTGAACAATTGATCAATAATTGTTAAGTGTACAGCTTTTTAAATGCATAACATTTCAAACTAATTATAAATGTAGTAGATTTAAATTCAATGGTTAATTTCAAACCATTTTAAAATGATTGATTACACACAGACTAAAGAAAAAAACACACACACACACACACCTGCTGGCTCTCCTCCGTCAGGTTGTTGCCGTACATAAAGCATCCTCTTTTGGAGGCGTGGCCATGCAAATCTATATAATACGCCACTCCGCTCTCCTGGGGCGGGACTTGCTCTGAGGGGGCAGAGTTTGTTTCTCCTCTGCTCTGTGCTGATTCGTTCTCATCGCAAGGCTCCGCCTCTCTCTGGACTCCGCCCTTCTCCCAGCTCTCCTCCAGCTGCATGGGGATCTCGGAGAGGTCAAAAGTCGATCCCTCTCCTCGCTCCGCCTCATTACGGAGGTTCAGGCAGCGCTCCCGCTCGGTGGGCATAGCCACAGGAGGGCTGGTGTTTGATTGGTTGGAGGTTTTGAGGGCAGAGCCGGAGGCATGGCCGAGGCGGTTGTGGATGTGGTGGTAGAGCAGCAGAGATTTGGCACCGTAGATTGAAGGATGCAGATCTGGACTGGGACTCACATACTGTCTGTTCAGATTCACACCGCGAGAGTCCGTCCTGAAAACACAAACACACACACACTTTTTAAAACAATTTATTTTAAAACAATTAATTTATCAATAAAATTTGATATATATATATATATATATATAATTATTTGATTTATTAAAAAAAATTATAATGAACTACATTACTAAAATTTCGTTAAATTTTACGGTACGTTTAAAAAGTTCAAATACTTACCATTAAAACACCATGTAACTGATTATATTTAAATAATCATTTTGAAATTTAATATTTAAATTAATGTAAAACACTTCAGATAACTGATAAAATGAATTACTTACTCATTTAACACTACAATTGACTAATAAAATGCTAAATAATTACAATTAATACATGTAAATGCTTAAAATAATATATGTAAATGCTTAAAATAACAATAAAAAATATACATTTATAATTAAATTTAAAAATTAAAAAATAATATAAACATTTTAAAAAACAATAATAGTTTAACAATTTGATGATTTAAAAATGCTAATTAAAAATGCAGCTGGTCTCATCTACAATCACTACTTAGCCAATCAGATTAATCCAAACTTACTATAAGTAGCCTAGTAAAAAACTACTCCCTTATCTTTGTATTCTGACGAAACCCCCCATCCACCCCTTCTCCCCCCTTTTTCTTTCTTTACCATGGGGAGCTCTCGAGAACTACCTGATCTCGTACTCCCCTTACATGCTCAATCGACCAGGCGGGAGCCCTGGGCTCAACTATCTTCGAGCTCAGGGTTCTCTCTCGGGACAGCATGCCAAACCTGCTAATAGCATCAAGCAATATCTAAGTGTGAACTCTTGAATGTCATTTAATAGAGTTTAATAGTAGTTTATTATAGTCAATTAAAAAAAATATTTATGAAAGGACAAATAAACAAAATACAAACAAACAGACAAACAAAAATTGTGCTCCCTGATCAGCCAGGATGACCTCTGACCTGTAGTGACCCCTGACGACTCCGTCCGGGTTCAGCATCGGGATGAGCTTGAAGACGAACATGCGGCGGAGCGTTTGAGCGCGCGGATCCTCTTGATTCAAGATGAAGCTCAGAAAACCGTTAAACACAAAGCTGGACGGCGTTTCTCCAGGATGAACCCTGCTGCTCACGAAGAACACCTGCACGCACACACACAGACACACACATTAAGAAAAGATCCTCTTGGGTTTGACAGCATACATGTTGCATTTTTTCACAATGCAAACAAACTAAGAAAACACGCTGCATTTTCTCACAACACATGCAAACAGCACGAAACACAACGGAAATGTTTCAAGAGGACCCAGAGTTTTTTTTTTTATTTGTTTGCATTGTGAGAATTTGCAGCACATACACTGTCAAACCCATGAGGATCTTTTATATATGTATATATATTTTATATTATATATATATTTGTAAGATTTAGTTTGTCCTCTTAATGTGCAGATACCCGTTTTCCGGTGAAGCGGTGCGAGCGCGCAGTGCTGAGGTCTGGGAAGAGTTTGTCCAACCGCGGCTCTCGCTCCTCCAGCAGGCCGTGACACGAGGACACGGTGATCAGATCCACGCGGTGGCCGTCCAGAGAGTGACAGAGCAGCTCACGGTGATAATAGATGCTCTCTGGAGGACTGAAAACACACACGCACGCACACACACACATTTAGAAACTGAACTTTCAGGAAATAAAGACTATCAAAAATAGCAGATAAGAAAAGCGTAGAATGTGCAAAAAAGGTATATAGTGTTTCTTTCATTAATAACAAAACATGCATATAAATATATTATAGAGTATATTTAATGCACAGTGTGTTGATGTAAAAATGACAATGATGTAAAACATGCAATAAAATATATAACTTACATTTAACATGACAATAATGCAAAAAATACTGCAAACAAAACCCAAAATCAGCATTACGACTTAGTAAGTGTCAAATAGTGTTCAAATAAAAAGTGTTGAAATAACAGTGTGCACTACAAAAAGCAATGCAATAAAGGACATGTATTTTAAAATGTTAAAATAATGTAATGAAATATGTGCAATATATTATTCAGAGTTGAACTGTTCTTACACTGAATATTTAATTAATTGTTAAACGAATTAAAAAAAAATTTAATTGAAAATGCAAAATCTGCAAAAAAATTAATCAGAGTAGGTGATTATTCAGCATTAAAAAATGAATATAAAGTGTGCAACTATTTAGAACAAAAAAATAAAATAAAACAAAAATGTGCAACACAATTCATAGTGTTTATTTAATAATATGGCTGATCCACATGGCTGTTTAGGTGTGCATTCTTTTCTAATAACATTACTTTCTATTAACGCACTGCTAAATCCACTGTTCAGATGTATGTTAAGAGTTTATTTGTCAGGTGTTTGTCCTTCTTTAAACTCCTGTGTGTAGCTCTAGTGTCCTCCACATCTCCTCCTCCTCCTTCTGTTGTGTTCTGATGTGATGTCTGACTGTTGTAGCTCTGAAGAAACTCTAATCATTCAGCGGAGTGATATGGAGCTGTAATGCGCTCGAAACCTGCCGGAACTACTTTAGCTGTGCCTTTATCTGACAATAACCAAGCATTTTAGAATGCTCATCAACCAATCAGAATCCAGCATTGGGCCATGTGTGTGTGTGTGTGTGTGTCTGTGTGTGTATGTGTATGTGTATGTGTGTGTGTGTGTGTGTGTGTGTCTTTGTGTCTGTGTGTGTGTGTGTGTGTGTGTGTGAGTGTGTGTATGTGTGTGTCTGTGTGTCTGTGTGTCTGTGTGTCTGTGTGTATGTGTGTATGTGTGTATGTGTGTGCATGTGTGTGCATGTGTGTGCGTGTGTGTGTGTGTGTGTGTGTGTGTGCGTACCTGCAGGCCGTGTGTGTGCTGCTGGTGCTGCTCAAGAACTTGTGGTCGAGCTGCAACATCATGTCCTGACACTCAGCGTATGAGAACGGGTAACAGAAGGAGAAGTAGGTGGTGACGCCGCGAACATCCAGCAGACGATGAACAAACGACAGGATGAACTGACTGTCTGACATCTGCATAAACACACAGCTATTAATAAAGAGCTAAAGATAGCAGCGCCAGTGCCTGAAATAACATCAACACATCTAACACTGGCTTCTGCAGGTTTCACCAAGTCAAAATAAACCCCTTGTGTGCTGTGAGGGATATTTTTATCCACTCTGGGCTGATTTATAAGTCTTAATTTTGACACAATTTTCTGTTTCTCAGCAAATGGAATGATTTTCCCTGACAAATCTTGTTTTGACACATATTTTGGGAAAATGCTTAGATTTTTTTCAGAAATGTAACAATACACTTATGGGTTATTCACTGCCCTTTGATTATGTTGGTGCTGTTTTTGCCCCATTGACTTCCATTTTAGTCATAGTTTTTGATTACAAAGCCATGCCAGCATATAAGCATGCATTCCTGATAGTTGCTGGTTTTCTCTGTTGGAAAGAGTGTCATTTTAACATTTTTACACACAAAGCTTAAGACCTTTTAAAACCTTTTTAAGTCCTCAAATGTGTTTTTTGAAATGTAAGAGATTGTAAGACACCTTGCAAACAGAAGAAAGATGAGAGCGAGTGTGCACCTCAAACGTAGGTCTGTCTCGAACCCGTTCCCAGCGTGTTTTGACGGGCAGCGCGCGGACGAACGGAGCCATGCCCTGTGTGTACAGCTTGCTCTGCTTGTTCATGTTCATCATGTTGATCTTCAGCAGTTTTCCAGGCAGCAGCCCGCGCACACTGAAGTAAAACCATGATCTGCACACACAAGATCAACAACACACTCTTCATTTCTGCAACGCACACTCATTCATCAGGATGAAAACAAATGCAAAAGACAAACTGACAAAACACCCTGGATCTATTATTGGAAGAGCATGTCGCCTTCAGGATTAAATGAAGATTTTGATCTGTCCTGTTTTTTTGCAATACATTTTTCTTATTATTTTTATGTGTATACCAGTTTTATGCTCTGTAACCTGTTTGGATATTTATAAGTGATTTACATTTGATTAAAAATAAATGCAACCAGGCATATGAAAAAAAATAAAAAAAAATATCAAATTATTTATTTATAATATATATATATATTTGCTAAACAAAGTTAAACAATTTAATTTAGCCTAAAATGATCATTTATAAGCAAAATCAGTCACATTTATTAATAACGAACACACAAATAAAAACTACACAAACACTGCACATGATGCATTTTTATATCGACTTTTTAATCATCTAATCTTTTTCATACTCCATTTGCACTAGATAATTTATTACATTTTAGATTTTTTGAAAAGTTAAATAAACACCATATTGTGTCCAGTGTTGTCCAAGTTACTTCCAAACTGTAGCACATTACATATTACTTGTTACTGTTATTTAAAAGTAATCCCTTACATTACAATATTACTGTCTCAGAATTGTAATATGTTACATTACTCTTATATTACTTTTTAGTTACTTTCACCAAAATAACTACAGAATTAGAACTTAACTTTCTAAAACCACCAAATGTACTGCAGAGCATTTTACATCCAGTAGAAAGCGATTTGATGTAGCAGAATGACAGTGGTTATCTGGCAATATCTGTGAATAGCTTGACTATATATTGTAATTAATACTAGCCTAAAACATAGGCAGTATACATAACACTCAAAAACACTAGTATTTATTAATTTACCTTAACCTGTAGATAAGTAGTGTAGCAATATATAAACCAGAGAGCTCTAGATAGCAAAAGCACGAGAAAAGGAGGAAACACAACGTACAGATTGCGAGTCTGCATCATCTGACGGAGCGAGAGCAGATCATTCGCACGTGAGCAGCCCAGCCAGTGTTTTGAGTGCACGCGAGGAGTTTTGTCCACGAACAGAGGACACCGGTGCATTTGCTCGCTCGTATTACATGTATGCACTGTTGACTTGTAATACTGCGCTTACGACATTTGTCAGTGAAATAACGCCATATGCATATACGTCCATCTCGCTTCTTCTGCCATTTTTATCTATTTGCCGCTTATACGCTGCGCGTTAGGGCTTAACGTTACTGTGAACCGGGCTGAGCCAATAGCCCCGGACCTCGAGCTCAGAGGCTGAAATCATTCCGCGTTCATAGTAAAAAGTTCCAATAGCCAGAGGGAGATTAATGACAAAACACATATATGTTCACTCACCACCAACAGGAAATAGAACTGCGGTATTTTTTATTTGTTAATGTCTTGCGGGCAAAAAGTTTGTTGTAACGCACGCGTTACTGAACATGTACAGAGTAAAATATTACTGAAAATGTATTAGTAATGCCTTACACTACTGCGTTACAGGAAAATGTAATATGTTACTGTAATACATTACTTTTATAACACATTACTCTCAACACTGATTGTGTCACACATTTTCATTGTGTTCATTAATAAGGGATGCTCTGATCAGGATTTTTGCAGCCGATACTGAGTACTGATTCCTTGTCATGGTGATCGGCTGATACTGAGTACCGATTCTAATGCTTTAAGCTTTATAATGCATTAAGCACATTTTTCCCTCTAAGTATGATATTAAAGTGGAGATCTCTCAAAAATGTCTCTTATAACCGTTTAGGTAAGTATATAAGAAGTTAAAATGCACACCTATAAATCTAATTCTTCTTTACTAAAAGGAGATAGGCCTATAAACTACTGTTTCACGAGTTCGCCCTTGCCGATGATTGATTATAAAGCGTGTTTGGCATGCTGTCCCGGGAGAGAGCCCTGAGCTCAAGAGATCCTCGAGCCCGCGGCTCCCTCCCGTTACAGGGCGAGAGGGGAGTCAGAGTTCAGGTAGGTCTCGATAACTCCCCCTGTTGATAATGGTAGGAGAGGGTTGAGAATCAGCTATGGAGTGTACAATTAGATTTCTTGCTGTTATATGTCAATTTAGTTTTGTCAATTTACTTATGGTGCATGTTTTTGGTCTGTGGGAGGAAACTGGAGAACCCGTTGGGAAACCCACGCATACACTGGGAGAACATGCAAACTCCACACAGAAATGCCAACTTGGCCAGTTGAGACCTGAGGTAGTGGCATTCTTGCTGTGAGGCAATGATGCTAACCATTAGGCCTCCGTGTTGCCCTTATAAGGAAATGGGAGTGGGGGTGGAAGGGGGGATTCTTTAAGACGGAGATGATTAATGGAAGATACTCTGGTTATTTGTAGTGGTCTAGGAATCGTCTGATTGGTGAATACTGCGTTAGTTAATAAGGATCAGCTGTTATCAATCATAAGCGCGAGCTCCTCCCGAAATTAGTTTATAAATAAACTTCACTTATTGCAATTAATAAATTACAAGAAGTTTTATTATTAAATATTCATGTTAAAAAATATATCATTTTAAAGTTTTTTTTATGCATCTAATATTTCCAGCCAGGTTTTAGTGAATTTTCAATAATGTCAAAAGCACAGAACTTTCAGTTCTTATATGTAAAAAGGCCCTAATTAATACATGCAAGATCATTCAAATATTTTGCTCATGTCCAACTAACACAACTTTTGCGACCTGTTCATAAGATCGGCCACATCAGCGAGTACCAATCAAGTCATTAAATGTGATTATCGGCTGACATCGATCTCTGGCCAATCAATCGGAGCGTCCCTATCATTAATTAGTGTATATTTATGCATATTTTATTTAATTTCTCTATATTTTAGAATTTTCTAAATGTTAAATAAACAAATCTATCTAAAATAAAATTATATAGATAAATATTAAATTATATATATATATATATATATATATATATGGTGACGCAGTGGTGCAGTAGGTTCGAGCCTCGGCTGGGTCAGTTGGTGTTTCTGTGTGAAGTTTGCATGTTCTCCCAGTGTTCACTGGGGTTTCCTCCGGGTGCTCCCGTTTCCCCCAAAGACATGCAGTACAGGTGAATTGGGTAGGCTAAATTGTCCGTAGTGTATGAGTGTGAATGAGTGTGTTTAAATGTTTCCCAGAGATGGGTTGCAGCTGGAAGAGCATCCGCTGGGTAAAACATGAGCTGGATAAGTTGGCGGTTCTTTACGCTGTGGCGACCCCAGATTAATAAAGGGACTAAACCGAAAAGAAAATGAATGAATGAATGTATATATATATATATATATTTATTGCAAAGTTATTATTATTAAAATGTTTTAATGTTAAGAAAACACTATATTGTTCTGCACATTTTATTTACTTTTTCATTTTTGTTCATATTTTACATTAGTTTTATCTTTTATTTTAAATATGAAATAACATATACTCTATTTCACATTTTACATTATTTACAATTTTAAAAATATTAAACAAACACTACTTTGTATTGCGTATTAAATATCATTTTACATTTTTAAACTGTTAAAAATAGACCCTATATTGAATTGCATGTTATTTCCATTTCTGAAATGTCAAGAAAACACTATATATTTAGCATATTTTAACATTACTTCAATTTTGTAAACATTAAACAATATATATTCTATTGCACATTTTACATTATTCACATTCTAGAAGTAATGATTAAACACTAATAGTATTGCATATTTAACATCATTTTAATTTTAGAAATGTTAAATAAGCACAACATATTTTTTTTGCACATTCTGCATTATTATAAAACCTATTTTGACCCAAATTATTTCAGCAAATAGCAAAAGTCAAATGTTAAAATGAACTGGTGTTAAAAATATCCAAAGCGCTCTGCTGAATGTGTGTGTGTGTACCGGTTTCCGTTCTCGAACTCTGTGCTGGCGCAGTCGGGTCTGGTCCACACGTTGAACTCGTAATCGGGCTGCGGGACTGAAGCGGATCTGCTGCTCTCACCAGCAGCTTCTGGAGCCTCCACTCGCTCCACACGCGCAAGATTCCCAGAGTCAAATCGAGAGCTGAACACCGCACTGCCCACGCGGATCTCCATGACTATCACACAACACTCATCTCTACACCTACACACACACACACACACACAGAGAAATAGAGTCAGAGAAAAAGGAACACATACACACACACACAGACAAACAGAAAGAGAGACACACCTGACTAGCAGCAATCAATCTCTGATGCTAACTGGAGAGACAAGAGCAGTTTCAGTACACACACACTCAAAGACACACACATACACAAACATACATAAACATACAAATACCCACACACACACACAGTGACACATAAACAGACTTACTAACAAACAACCAAACAAACACAACCCCCCACCCCCCACCCCACATACACACAGAGAGAGAGAGAGAGAGAGAGAGAGAGAGAGAGAGAGAGTGATGGATGAGGCTTGACACATGTGATTTATCACATTTCATACAGAAAAATGTTCACCGCTGTAACAATGCACTTTTAATTAATCATATGCTCAATATATGGCTCATTTTATACAGATATAAGGCACATATGGCATTATTCCTATTTTAAAATGTTAAACAAACTTAGTATTTTAATGCATATTTGCATTATATTCATATTTAATGCATGTAATATTAGATTCATTCTTTTTAATTCATTTAATAGTATCATTCATTCATTACTAATCTGGGGTCGCCACAGCGTAATGAACCACCAACTTATCCAGCATATGTTTTACGCAGCGGATGCCCTTCCAGCTGCAACCCATCACTGGGAAACACCCACACACTCATTCACAAACATACACTATAGACAATCTAGCTTCCCCAATTCGCCTATACAGCATGTCTTTGGACTTGTGAGGGGAGAACATGCAAACTCCACACAGAAAGCTTGAACCAGCGACCTTGTTGCTGTGAGGCGACCGTGCTACCCACTGCGCCACCGTGACACCCTTAATAGCATCATTTACTAATTAAATCCATCATCTATTTAGTAATTGTATTCTATATTTTAATGACAAAATGAACGCTTATTTGCGTTAACTGAATTTCTGAAATGTTAAAACTCTATTCTATTGCACATTTGCATCATTGTAAATATACTGTTGCATGCTTTTACTTGCATTTACTCACTTGATTTACATGTATAATTGTTAAAACTGGACGAATCCGGTTTCATTTTATTTGCTCTTATTTATTTTATGAAAAAGCTAACTGTTACAGTAAAGTCCAACTGGATTTTCCAATGTTGTGTCATTTTGCAGACACGACAATCATTCCCATAACCACAGTAAAACATGAAGGTTAGTGCTGAGGTTAACATTACTCTGACTGTTTACGTTGACAATATGTTGATCGTGGAAGAACATTAGTTACAGTCCCCGAAACAGTCATCACACAATAGCACGACATTTCCACCTGAAACCATCAATATACAGTCTTACTTTCTGAAATTAGATGTTATGGTTAAACATGTTTCTCAGATCAGATCGCTCGCTGAATCATAAACATCGGAGCAGCTGCAGCAGCTAGTGTTGATTAGCATGCGCTAGCTTTATTGCAGCTATTAAATGACAAAATCAACACTGATGTATAGCAAAACACAGCTGACGCGTGCAGAGAACAACGCTAAACACAAATCAAAGCAAAAACGCGTTTGTCATCGCTGTATTTGGGAGAAATACCTGTGTTTATTCGTCCTCCTCGGCGATCACTAGGCGACTCTTTAAACCCAAACAAACCCTCATCAGCAGCCTGACTCTCAGGTGCAGCGAACTCAGCGCTGATTGGCTGGCAAGTACAGTGTAGCGCAAGCCGATTGGCTCGCTCAGCAGCTCAGTACGCATAGATAGGTTGGTCAGAAGCCAAGTACGTAGTAAACCAGAAGAAAAAAATCATAATAAAACGATTATAAATAGAAATATATTACATTGATTCGTTGCAACCCTTCTCTAGATCTTATAATTTACGTCAACTAATAGATAAACATATATATATTTAAATTAAATAATGTTTTTATTGTTTATTCTTCTCTTACATGTTTATCTGTATTCCAGATACTTGGCTAATTTGGACATTTTTACATTTCATGAAGGCATCACTAAAGTAAACGGAAAACATTTGGAGGATGCGGGCATCGATCCCGCTACCTCTCGCATGCTAAGCGAGCGCTCTACCATCTGAGCTAATCCCCCTACATACTGCAGTATACGAGTCATTGATTCAAACATTTATACATGGATCAATACAGACGTAAATTTGATTTGAAGTCATGATTGCTTTCAGTATCATCAGTAACGTTATACGGCTTCGGTCCTGCAAACAAAAACAGCGCAAAATAGTCTGTATGGGTTTAAATTAGTAGTGAAAAAATGAAATTTTGTAAAGCTTCGGATCAATTGAACCAGTAGTTTCGCAAAACGATTCATTGTTTCAAAGCATTCGCGATAACACATGCTAGTGGCGACATCTGCTGGACAAACTGCATAAATGCAACCAAACTGTGCACCGAGTTCAGCAATTCGCCGCTTGATGGCGCTCTCCACCTATGAATGATTCGGATGTATTTGTAGCTTTACAGAGATCGTTTAATGCTAGCAGAATATATCGTGTTAAATAAACCTTCCAGCTTTTTCATCTTGATATAGATTATAATTGCTCTTTATGTAATAGTATAAAACAATCGGCTTTGCATTTATGTTTTGAATGCCCCTGTTATAGTTAGTACATAATTTCTAGAACAATTTCTCCTAGATTATTTATATAAATGGATTTGACTT
>CAIGQZ010031614.1:2823085-2834204 GCA_903798205.1 Danio tinwini | reverse complement strand
GATAGATAGATAGATAGATAGATAGATAGATAGATAGATAGATAGATGCAAATAAAATAAATGATAAATAATCGTAACTAAATAGATAATAAATAGCGAACTGACAGACTATACCTAAGGAAAATACAACTTTATTTTCCAACTTTCCCTCGTTTTTTTCACTCAAATCTCACGACATATTATATTTTAAATATAAAAAATATTTAAATCAAATCACAATTTTTTTAGCTTCAGCTTGACTTTTTTCTAATTTCAGCTAAGTGCATTTTAGCTAAATATATAAATAAAGCTGACATAATGACTCGATTAAATTTTACATATTAATTGTTATATATGCCTTTTACTTTATTTATTTATTTATTTTTACAAAATATAAATATACATCTTACAAATTAGTATATATTTATTATTTAATGCAAGAATAATGATAAAAATATATATAAACTAATGCATGTCTTATTTTGAATATACAAATTTCCTGAAAAGTATATCCTTGCATATTATGCACATAGGTCTCTCAGGTGCTATTAAAAAAATAAAAAATAATATATATATATATACACACACACACACACACACACACACACACACACACACACACACACAAGTATGTATTAATAAAGCTGCGTTTCTTTAGGGAGTTTTTTTATTTTATTTTTGCACTTAATCAAACAAGCCTTCACTTTCAGGACTGATTTCCAACAACAGGTCCAACAACACAAAATTACAAACCGATTCACAAAGTGCTTTTTTTTTCTTCCTGAAAAACACCAAAACCATACAAATCAAGACCGGCAATGAACAACTGCTCATTTAAAAAACAGCACCAATAAAACCAGCTCTACTAGAGGAGCTCATGCTTGGATCAGGACACCAAACAGGAACAAGAACACACAATTTACCAATAATAATGAACATAAACGAGACTCTACAGACCAGTTAGAGGAGTGTAAATCTGAGTTTCAGTGAACATGTGCAGATCTATAAACTCTAAAGCTCTGCTGATTGAACAGGGAACGTTCTGACATGGTTGTTTCAACATTATGAACAAACAATCTTATTAATATTAACAGACGACTTGCTCAAAGTTATCTCTAATCCTTAATTATGTTCTCAGAATGTTATTTATATTCAGAATATTAGGAAATGCTCCTCTTATAACGTAATGGATATGTTAATTGAATAGATTTGTAGTTTGGCAATAATTCATTTGTAAGTGGAATATGTTAGTGTTGGAATAAACCCAGATCCTTCAACATTAATAAAATAAATCACTTCAGATATTTCATTACTATACAATCAAGACAAATAACAAACCATATATATATATATATATATGTGTGTGCGTGTGTGTGTGTAAAATAGATATACTGTATGTAAAATCATTCACAGACACGTTTTTCATAAGAGGGCTTCATCACTGTAAACACAATCACTAACATCAGTGTGTGAGGATTTAGATAAAAAATAAATGACTGGCTCAGAAACTATGGAAACATTAATTAAATCACTCAGATAATACTTGTTTTCATCCTTCCATCTCTCTTTTGGCAAACATTATTAACAGTGATCTGGAGAAAAATAACCCGACTGACCGAATAAACATCTGAATAACGCTTGGACACATTTTTATTTTACTATTAAAATAACACAGAAGTTTAAAGGGGGCCTATTATGCAAAAAACACTTTTATAAGGGGTTTAAACACAGTTGTGTGTTTGCAGTGTGTGAATATATCCAGCCTCTAATGGTGAACATGAATTAACTCTATATTTTATAATCAGACTTGATGAAAACAGTCTGCAGAAACACTTTGATTGACATTCTCCCTTTGTATGGGTCATCAGAGGGGGGAAAGCCCCGCCCACTATTGACCAGCTCTCCCTCATTAGCATAAACAGCCCTGAGTGAGAAGCAGCCGTCTGTCCATTAGTGTTTCTTTTCACTTTCTCTAAGGAGGCTTATTTTACATCTTATAAAGAGGGGCATAATAGGTCCACTTTAAAAGTGATGTTGGCAACGTGAAACACTGTTGTATTTGGCAATAGTGATACCTTTCAGATGTGTCCAAACCCTTGTCTGCTCTGCTACCTCTCTCTCTCTCTGTAATGTGGCACAGGTTTCAGCTTTTTGGCACTTTGGATGTGACTCTGATTGTGATTTTCTCCACTTCCTACATGTAGTATCTTCAAGCACACAAGGACAGGGACATACAGGAGTCACCATTGAGATGAGATTCCAGCTCTTCACCAGATTCCACTGGAGCGTCCGCCGGGAGGAGCCAGGATTCGGGCTGAGGACCTCTTGGGAATGTGATCGTCCACCTGAGCGCCTGCGCAGAAAACAGCACAAACTCAGCATAACCTAACACTAACCACACTGTAAATACAGATCTATTAATGAACAGTTTCTGCATTTGGTGATTCACAGGCGTTTTCTGTTTATTTATGGTTGTGAATTGCATTATGGGATGTTGATCTCTGCCAAATACTATAGAATACACAAGACTTGTCGCTTTTATAGATTTGAATGGGGAAAAGTGTAACGGCAATATGGCGAATGAAGCCCCGCCTACTAGTACTGGAGCCAATCAGCAATTGCTATAAGTTGAGGGGAAGCTCAGGCCAGACGTGTGTTTATACGACAGGTTTTGTGGTCAACAAACACACTGGAATCTCAGCGAATACTTGCTTCACAGACATAAGAAAAATATCCACATAAAGCTTGAAATCTCTACATGAACCACATCACATGACAGCAGCAACTACTCAAACGCCCACAAACACAGAGACGCTGTCCTTTCCATACCTGCCAACACTCCCGTTTTTTCCGGGAGTCTCCCGTATTTCAGACCCACCTCCCGGTTTGACATTTCTCCCGGAAAACTCCCGGAATTTCAACCCCTTCCCCCGGTCCTAAGGTAATTGGTACAATCTGGTAACACCCCATTCACACGGGGTTTCAGCGTCAACGCTTGACAGAGGGCGTGTCTGAAGTTGGGGCTGATGCGATTGTCATAACAGCGTCAGCCAATGAATTTAGTCAGCAATCGGCTACTGTCTGAGCTGGTGTATTTGCATACAGCGATCTGATTGGCTGGCGCTTCCGTCGGCATTTGAAAAGTTGAGAAAAGTCCAAACTTCTGCATCGATCAACGCCACTGAAGTGGTGCCGACGGATCCACAATGCAGTTCAACAACACCAGACGTAACCCATTCAAGGTGAATGGAAAGCGTTGAAGCTGACACCCCCTGTGAATGGGGCGTAACACCGCTGAATCGCAGATAGACCAGGCACCCCTTCCAGTCGCTCTGCTCACCCCCCTAACACCCCTCCCTTCTCCCGGATTTTCAGAGACAAATGTTGGCAGGTATGGTCCTTTCTGAAGGAGACTCGCCATCAAGACCAAGATGTTGATTACTTCAGAAGAGCAGTGCAATCAGATGATCATCATTCAGAGAATAATAATGTGTAATTAGCCACAGCATCTTCATAATCTTGCCAGAAGAAATACGTCATCTGTGCATCTCGCATACTGTTTTTCGAATTCTATCAATTCAGACATACTACTCTGCTCGCATATTGTTATCATCATGTGATATAGTATGCGATTTCTGATGCAGCCTTTGTCTCTGCTCTACTTTTGATGTTGGATAATGAATATTCAACAGTTTGAGTGACTTTTATTGGATAAAATCAAGCCCCGCCCACATCAGTCGTTCCTCTATTGATAGTTGTCACATGGTCACACCATCAGGGTAACAAAACAGACCGCCAAGTCACAAACGGAGTAATTTTTATTTTTTTTTCCAAAAAAACACAGATAATTGTTGTGCAATAAGATACAGCATTAGTAAATGACTAGAGACATGCCTGTGCTTCTATAGAAATCCCTTATAAAATATACAGCCAAAAAGGAGAAACTTGTTGGTGCCAATAGCCTAGATGTAAAGTGCGCCGACATATAGCATTGAGGTGCTCACGGCGACCCGAGTTCGATTCCCAGCTCAAGGTCCTTTGCCGGATCCTTCCCCCCTCTCTCTGCTCC
This sequence comes from Danio tinwini, assembly GCA_903798205.1. NCBI lineage: Eukaryota > Metazoa > Chordata > Actinopteri > Cypriniformes > Danionidae > Danio > Danio tinwini. The sequence goes on along the minus strand of CAIGQZ010031614.1, from coordinate 2,830,156 downwards.
CCATGTATTAACCCTTCGCTAAGCCACATCTGAAAACCGCCACACACTAATCATGGCTTAGTAACCATAGCTATGCACAGGAGGTCTGTCAAGCTTTCGAGCGAGGGAAACAAGCCAAAGCGTTGTGCATATGGATTGTGCAGATCTGATACCCTATCCTGAAAGTTTGGACGTGGTGGTGGAATTTTTTCCCTTTCTAAAACCCAAGAGGAGAAATGCCAGCATGAATCAAGCTGTGTGTGGGGCGCTAAAAGAGCGGGGTTAAGTTGGTTTTGTTTTCGATATACCTGACACATTCACACACCTCTTACCCTAACAAGATCTAGGCTGCGTTTCCTACACAAATACAAAGCAGGTTATGTTTCCCAGCTGTCTTTTTCTTTTTACGTTCGATATTGTGAGCACTGCTCTGCTTAAGTCCTCGCAACAGCTGTAAGAGCGAGCACAATCCAGTCATACCTCCATCTGTGTCAAGCTACGAATATTAGAAATGACATATCAACAGAACAAAGAGACATGATCACAAACGCAGCGTTTTTCAGTCATTTATATCCCTCATGTCCATGTCAGAGCTACAATTCACTGAGCTTTTCTTCTCTTCAAGGAGGTCTCTGTACGTTTTTTGGTCCGCTTTTGGTGCGCACTAGAGTACGATTGCTACATTCACACCTGCCCAAACCAACCGTACCTAAAGGGAAAACAAACTCTAGTGCGATTCAACCGAATTAAATAAGGCAGGTGTGAAAGCACCCTTAGAGATTTAGTAATTGGTGACGACGTTATAGCGGGTGAGTATTTTATATTTGTTGTCGGATTAATATTTGCTGGTAGGGAAAATCTATTTGTTCGCTTCTGTTATTTATACTTTGATTTGCTTTTCAATTTATTAATTTCTTCCACTGATCTGCAAACTAGAATAGAAACTGAATAAAGAGCACACAAACATACTGACAGGTATAGCTACTGTACATTGTTATGGGTCAATGATGCTCATACTCGGCACAAATCCATCAATTTCCCCTTTCTGGCCTTTTTTTCCTATGAATGAATTATGTAGAAGCTCTGTCCATGCGTGTTTCCTCGTCAGTTAGTAACGCTATATTTTATTGCACAACAATTAGTCTATCAGACTTTTTGGGCTAATTTTTGGTTTAATTTGTTATAAATTACATTATTTTTACATTTCACCTCTCCTGCTGTGCATGAACTAAAGCTGTTAAATGGTCAGTGTATGAGGCGACTATGCTAACCTAGCTTCAATTTTGATTCAATTATTTTCTAATCGGTTTCGTATTAAGTCGTGAGTATACCCCTGTAATGCATACCGCAGTGCTTTTTTTGTCTGGCTTTCTCAGATATCTCACCTGTTCGCCAAAAATGACTAATTATATCCCTGGGAATGTCTGACAACGGCGCATGCATATTGTAATAGATGTGGCAAGCACGGAAGCTTGACAGGCGTAGCAACAGTAACTAAGGAGGGCGGGGCTTAGCGAAGGGTCAATTCCTGGCCCATTTCTACTAAAAAAGAAAAAGGAGGAACTTCTGGATTTGTATGTCAATATTCATCTCTACAGTTTCTGTTTTAAGTTCCAGATTAAGTGCAATTAAAACACAAACTGAAAAGTCAAAGTATAATAAATAGCAGAAGTGAACAAATAGATTTTCCCTACCAGCAAATTTTTATCTAAACCAGGGGTCACCAATCTCCGTCCTGGAGGGCCGGTGTTCCTGCAGGGTTTAGCTCCAACTTGCCTCAACACACCTGCCTGGATGCTTCAAGTATTCCTAGTAAGACCTTGATTAGCTTCAGGTGTGTTTGATTAGGGTTGGAGCTAAAATCTGCAGGACCTCCAGGAACAAGTTTGGTGACCCCTGATCTAAACAAAAGAAACCAACCACAAATATAAAAGCAGACACTTACATATTCTAATGCTCTCAATAATGACTATATGTATTTTTATTTATTTATTTATTGCCATGTCAGCAACCAAGGCTATTTTCATGGCAAGAACATTTCAATAATAAATAAACAATGAAGAACAACAAACAAATGAATACACAAGTTAAATAAGATTTTTAAAACCAATACTTGATAAGAAGTCTAAAGTTTTTCCTGGTGTCACTTTGTTAAAAATGTCCTTAAGAGAGTTAATTTCATAAAAAAGTCTTATGGAATCATTAAAAGCAGGACAGCCCAGTAAAATGTGTTTTACTGTAAGAGGAATTGTGCAGTACAAACATTGTATGGGGTCTTCATCTTTATGGGGTCTTCATCTTTAAGTAAAAAGGCATGAGTTAGTCTTGTATGTCCAATACGACATCTTGTAAAAACCACTTGATCAAATCTAGTCTTAAAATGTCTTAAAATTCTGTGTGAGATTTCAGGTTGGATTTCATGTAATTTATTATTTTCCAATGCATCCCACTCCTCTTGCCACTTATATAAAATGTAAACGCTGATAAAAGGTCTCATCTCTAAAGGAGGAATTTGACATTTGTTTACTTGCTTCAAAGCGTCTTTAGCAGCTGCATCAGCTCGCTCATTTCCTGTAAGCCCGACATGTCCTGGAATCCAGCAAAAAATGATGTGATAAAACTGGTTTTGTAGTTGGTGAACTTTGGTTAAAATACTGTCAATCAAAGGATGATCATTTTTGAAAGATTCCATCACTTGGAGGCATGATTTGGAGTCTGTAAAAATAATAGATTTCTTTTGTTGGACATTTTCTATGTACTCCAATGCTAAAAGTCAAGCACAGGCTTCAGCTGTGAATATGGTACATTCTTTAGGCAGACTGACTCCATAACTTTGTTGTCCAGTCACCATTGCTGCTGCTACGCCATTTTCCATCTTTGAACCATCTGTAAATATTGGTGTGTAGAGAATATTGGTTTCTAATATCCAGATATTGTTGTCTGTATACAGTGGGATGAGTTGCTCCTTTCCTCCGATGTCCTAAATCCATATTGATTATGGGCTTCTTTAATTTCCAATGAGGCAGAGAGCTGAAGTGTGTTTGATTTAAAATGTTTAGGTTTAGGCTTTGTAAATGTGGATTAATGCACAAACCAAATGGTCTGATGCTTCTTGGCTTAATCTCATACAACTGCACAAATCGTGGGTTAAAAACTGCAGAATCTCAATAATGACTAAATTACTAGAAGTATACACAAGATAGACTAAAAATAAATAAAATATCTAAATTGGAGCTCTCACAGGACATGACAGGTTTCATTCATTCATTCATTTTCCTTCGGCTTAGTCTCTATTTCAGAGGTAGCCACAGCGAAATGGACCAACAACTGTTCCAGCATATGTTTTACGCAGCGGATGGCCTTCCAGCTGCAACCCATTACTGGGAAACACCCATAAAAACTCATTCACACACACTCATACACTACAGCCAATTTAGTTCATCAATTCCCCTATAGCAAATGTGTTTGGATTGTTGGGGAACCTGGAGCACCCGGAGGAAACCCACACCAACACAGGGAGAACATGCAAACTCCACATAGAAATGCTAACTGGCCCAGCCGAGGCTCAAACCAGTGACTTTCTTGCTGTGAGGCAACAGTGCTAACCACTGAGCCACTGTGCCACCCATAGCAGGTTTAAATGACTGAAAAAACAGCTGCAGGTGCAGAATATAGGGACCGAAAGTGCCCTCAATGTACAGTTTATGATCATATCTCTTGTTTTGTTGTTAATATGTGATCCAAATATTCATAGCTTGAAACAGATGGAAATACGAGCGTATTGTGCAGTATTTCTTTGGAGATCCTAATGTAGCTGCCATTACGGCTCATAGTTTTTTTGCCTGCCAGCCTCTGTACAGTTTACGTGACTGCAAACTATCAATGAGTAGACATTATTATTCAGAGTTGTAGATGCGCACCTGACAGGCTGAAGCTGGACTCGTGCAGGTCTCGTATGCCAGTGTGTCTGGCGGCGGCGGCAGTGCTCCGCATGGGAGCGTCACCCTCTGGAGAGCCTGATTCCTTCCTGATGGAGTTTATAACAGAGGCGACGTCGCCAGAATATGGCGCTCGATCCACACCACGCACAGCCAGAGTCTGAGGATTCCCACAGCATAAACATCATGATGACAGTGTGAGAATCAGATAGCAGATCATGTACAATTTATAGTCAGTAATATAAAATCTTAAGACAATGTAACTGGAGTACTTTTGGATTACATTTGGATTACTTTTGCACTAACACTTATTTGATGTTACATATGTATGGTAGACACTTACGGTGATGTAATTGCAGTACTTTTGGATTACATTTAGATTACTTTTGTGCTAACACGTATTTGATGTTACATATGCATGGTAGACATTTACAGTGATGTAATTAGAGTACTTTTGGATTACATTTGAATTACATTTATGCTAACAATTATTTGATGTAAGATGTGAATGGTATCACATGATAATATATCAAAGACATTTATGGTGATGTAATTAGAGTAATTTTGGATTACATTTAGATTACATTTGTGCTAACACTTATTTAATGTTACATATGTATGGTAGACATTTACGGTGATGCAATTAGAGTACTTTTGGATTACATTTTCGCTAACAATTATTTGATGTAAGATGTGTATGTTATCATGATAATATATCGGAGACATTTATGGTGATGTAATTAGAGTAGTTTTGGATTACATTTATGCTAACACTTATTTGATGCAAGTTGTGTATGGTATCACATGATTATGTATCAGAGACTTTTATGGTGAAGAAATTAGAGTACTTTTGGATTACATTTAGATTACATTTATGCTAACACTTATTTGATGTTACATATGTATGGTAGACATTTACAGTGATGTAATTAGAGTACTTTTGGATTACATTTAGATTACTTTTGTGCTAACACTTATATGATGTAAGATGTGTATGGTATCACATGATAATGTATCGGAGACATTTATGGTGATGTAATTAGGGTACTTTTAGATTATATTTAGATTACTTTTGTGCTAACACTTATATGATGCCACAAATGTATGGTAACGTATCGTAAACATTTATGCTAATGTAATCGGACTACTTATGGAAAATCAGAGTATTGGTGTCCATGTAATTGTACTTATTGGTTTGTGCATTAACAGAGTCACCTTTTCTCTCTGAATCAGCTTCTTGTAGAGGAAATCTGGAAAGGCTCTCATCGGGTAGAACTTTCCGGATCCCTGAGCGCACATGAAGACGCCGTTTTCACACACCAGACGCCCGCGGCTAATAGTCACCAATGGGACGCCGTGACACCGCTGGCCCTCAAACAGGTTAAAGTCTCCACCCTGAGCCTGAGTCCTCGCTGAAATCGTCCTGTTAAAATATGTATGCTGATATATACATATGATACTCATATGTTGAGCACAGTATATGTCTCAGCACACAAACGCACAATAAAAAGCACCACCTACACTTTAAAAATGACCTTTTGAAGATTACAAGAGTGCATTTTACAAGAAAATACTATTTAATTCTTTACACTTTTTACATTTCATGTTTAATTCAAAGCTGTTTCTTTGGAAATGTTTAGGAAATTTACTGCGGAGCAATTATATTAAGTAAACCCCACATTAAACAATTTTTTCCAAATACAGTTATTATCATCTTGTTACCGTGTGGCGTCTGGATCCCACACGACGACATCCGCATCAGCTCCTGGCATTATACGGCCCTTGCGTGGGTAGAGGTTATAGATTTTAGCAGCGTTTGAGCTCGTCACGGCCACAAAACGATTCTCATCCATCTTCCCACTGACCTAAAAAAGAAACACACATCTGTCAGACTGTGAGGCAATAAAAACATTCTGGAAATGTTCTCTAAATGTTCTTCCAGTAACGTAATGTCAATTCAAAACTACTTTGTGTAGTCTTTAATAATGGCACAAAAACCTTCATGCATGTGTATGCAAAGCTGGGTAGCAGGGGATTACATGTAATCTGGATTATGTAATCAGATAACAAAAATCAAATACTTGTAATTACAGTAAACTATTTTCTAAAATACATAATCTGATTACAATTACTTTTTAATGGATTACATATTATTTACACAATGGCTGTAAACTGTTCACAATTCATAGATGTTCCTAATTTTTCCTCAGTGTTTAATGTTTGTCTTAACTAATCCTGCCGCTTATATAGCTTTATGATTGGTTTGCGATGTTTTCATCTAAACACTATTGTTTTTATATGAAATATTAGATGTCTCAGTGATATTGCTGTGAACTATTTATATTGTTTAGTAATGTTTCTGTTTTCTAAATGCGCTTGATCTGAAGCAAATGTTTTAAACTCATCAGATGTGGGTTTCGTGTTATTCAGTGTTAAACACTAACAGTGAGGAGGTATAGTACCGTGAGTATTGTGAAGTATTAACTGTCCATCACTGCACATTCAATATATGTGACATCAAATATGGGTTAGCACAAAAGTAATCTAAATGTAGTCTGATTACATTATCGTAAATGTCTACTATGCGTTACCATATAGATCAAATTAGCAGTAAAGTAATCTTAAAGTAATCCAAAAGTACTCTGATTACATTATCATAAACGTCTATCATACCATATCATACATATCTGGCATCAAATTATCAAAAATTCAATCTAAAAGTAATCTAAAAGTACTCCAAAAGTAGTCTGATTACATTACCATAAAAGTCTACCATACCATGCATATCTGACATCAAATCTACAGAAAAGCAATCTAAATGTAATCCAAAAGTAGTCCGATTACATGATCGTAAATGTCTATTATGCGTTACCATATAGGTCAAATTAGCAGTAAAGTAATCTTAAAGTAATCCAAAAGTACTCTGATTACATTATCATAAACATCTACCATACCATATCATACATATCTGGCATCAAATTATCAAAAATTCTATCTTAAAGTAATCTAAAAGTACTCCAAAAGTAGTCTGATTACATTACAATAAAAGTCTACCATACCATACCATGCATATCTGACATCAAATCAACAGAAATGTAATCTAAATGTAATCCAAAAGTAGTCAGATTACATTACCAAAAAGGTCTACCATACC
>CAIGQZ010031614.1:2756570-2769199 GCA_903798205.1 Danio tinwini | reverse complement strand
ATATATATACACACACACACACACACACACACACACACACACACACACACACACACACACACACACACACGTGAAGTCAGAATAATTAGCCCTCTAGCATATTTTTCCCCAAATTTTAATCGAAAGAAGATTTGTTTCCACACATTTCTAAAGATAACAGTTTTAATAACTGATGTCTAATAACTGATTTATTTTATCTTTGCCATGATGACAGCACATAATATTTGTTTATTTGACTTTATTAATCCCAAAGGGAAATTCACATGTCACAGCAGAACTCCCAATACTAAAAATAGATAAAATAAGTTACATATATATATATAAACAATAATAAAATTACATTTATACTGCACACCTTAGCTTCAAACAACAAGCAGACACATGTCCATATCTAATAACTATTCCCCAGCAGGGCTTGACTTTAACTGTTTTGATCACCAGCCACTGTGGCTAGTAGTTTTCCAACATTACTAGCCACTCTCCATTTTCACTAGCCACAGTTTTATTGTTGGGAAAATATATTTTATACACATAAATATGATTTTGACATGCCAAAATTACTTGATTTAGATTTTGCGTCATTTCCACATGCCTCATTCATTTCACCTTTTGTATGTCGCGTATGAGTTTGCTAAATGTTCATGAGCAAATGGGTCATGGTTTCATAGTATTACAATTAGTTTTTATTTCACATAATTTTCAGAGCTCAAAATGAAAGATTGACCAAATTCATCTCTAACCACACCAAACATAAACAATTAATTATTTACTAGCCACAAATTTTAAATGCGTCAAAACAAGGAAAATATAGCTGTTTACTATACTTTCTATTTAACAAAACATATGCACAGTAATCGCTCTTGGCTAAAGGACCCAGATCACCAGTTTACCACACATAAATGGGGAGTAATCCCCTATTGAAGAAATGTTATTGTAAAAAATGATAATTAAACCACATTACGCAATAGAAAGTAGGCAGTAAACATACCTTGTCATAATGAAAGGGTTATAACGCACACGGTTAACGTTAGACCCATAAATAATCTGTGCAAAAAATGGTTAAAGTGAAAGCAAGTGGTGCTGTTTACAAAAATACAAATCTGGAGCTCTTGAAAGCAGCAAGACTGTGGGTGCATGTTCATCACTTTTTGTCTAGTCTATTTGAAAAAGAACCGATCACATCAGCTGTGTTTTTAGACACAGTTGCTTCACACAAGGAAACGGGAGCACGCACGTGTTTTAAACAGTCGCGCGCATCACCTCAGCTGTTAGCGCGAGTGATCATCCTTTCATTCGGTATTCATCTGCTTTTTTATTGCTCACGTGAACGCAATTATTTTTGTCAGTCATGTTGCTTCTCAATTCTAAGATCACCTTTGCATGCATATTGGACCATCCTTATTGTTGAACCCTGCTTTTATGAATTATTATCAAAGAAAATTATTTTCAACCAGCCAAAGTGGCTAGTGGGAGTGTCTGTCTCACCCGCCATCACTGAAATCTACCCGCCAGTATAAAAAAAAACTATGATCCAGTGCTTCCTGATGCTCTCAAACTGAAGAGTGTGCAAGTACAAAGTCCTTAAGCATTTAAAAAATATATATTTAAAAAGTACAACAAATACACCAAGTTAAAAACATCCAGATCTGCTGCAACAGGCTGCCACGAGTACGGCGGCATCTTGGTCTTAGGCCAGAGAGAAAGATACTAGTATCCAGCTTAAAGTGACATTTAAAGGCTTAACTATGTTAATTAGGGTAAAGTTAGGGTAATTAGGCAAGTCATTGTATAACAGTGGTTTGTTCTGGAGACAATCCAAAACTAATATTGCTTAAGGGGGCTAATAATATTGACCTTAAATGGCTTGAAAAAAATAAGGACTGCTATTATTCTAGCCGAAATAAACAAATAAGACTTTCTCCAGAAGAACAAAATATTATAGGAAAAACTGTGAAAAATTCCTGAATCTGTTCAACATCATTTGGGAAATATTGGAAATATTCACAGGAGGGCCGATCATTGTGACTTTAACTATATATACACACATACAAAACAAAAAGCACTGAAGAAAAACAACACTTTGCATTGCAGAGACGGTTAGATTTACAGCATGCAGTTCACTTCTCTCTTATTATTTCCTCATTAGATGGTGTTTTTCTTCCAGTTAATCTCCCTGACAGGTGACTGATACGTACTAAAGTGAGAGTATACTGGACAAACACAGCTAATCAGTGTAAATGTTGTCCAGGACTGAAATCACGCACATAATATTGTTCATTATTGACCGTCTGGCTGATCTGAGAGCTGCTGTTTCATTCACAGGTTTATCAGACTGAAATCAAACCTGTTTATTGAGCTCCTCTGCTTTATAGTTATATAAAGCATATATTATGTACATGTGCTGCACGGCAGGTAAAACAAAGCAGAGTATTATGAGAGATAGTTTGTTTGCTTTTCAGTAATGCATGTTTGCTTTTCAATAATGCAATATTAATGACTGAGTACAAAAGAGTGATGTCATACAGTTATCACATAGGGAAATCTGATCATATATGAACATGTATATTAAACTATAGCTAATACATGTGCACATATTTGTTTTTCAAATTGTTAATGAAATGGCCATTTTTCCAACATTTAAAAAATATATTAATATTATGCATATAGGCATGAGCCTGTATAAGATTCTGACGATATGATAACCTTAGAAAAAAATATCAAAGTTTCGTGGTATTGTGATTGCTGCTCTAAAATATCTTCTTTTTAAATGTCTGGCTAAAAAACTAAAACCCTTTTCCTCCTTTGAACACAATATATTTTATTTTGAGAAACATTTAAAGTATTTTAGATCAGTAAACATGTCAGGCTGAGTAACGAAAATAAATCATTGACTTCTGCTGTCTTCAGTAGTTTCAAAAACACAGATTTCTTCACAATTTAAAACAGCATCTTTGGATATCTTTTCTGCTGGAGATGCTGCTGTCCTAAAAAAAAAAAGTAAATGAAAAAATAGTGCACATACTTTAAGAAAGGTATAAAAGAAATCTTTTTACGGTTTTAAAACCTGAAAATGGTTATCATCCCAGGCCTAGCTGCATATGACATTTTATACGTGCCAAACCGAAACATGACCTTAAAATATGTAATTTGGAAATATTGGCAAATATCCGATTTATATATGGATCCAATGGTACTTTAATGTATATAAAAAAGAAAAAAAAAAAGAAAAAAGACAACATGTTTACAAGACAACATAAAGGCCAATCTATTTAGTTTATTTAAAAATGTATTGTTAAATTCATGGTTAGATTATTATTATTAAATTACTAACTTTTTATAACTGCGAATCCCCCATACAAATTCTGATTTGATATGTAAATAAAAAAACAAAAAACATTACAAACCTCTTTCTGTTTCCTACGTTAAATTATCTAGTCATCTCATTATTTTTTACAGTCAGAATTAAATGAATTGTGTGTGTGTGTGTATATATATATATATATATATATATATACATACATACATATAGAAACACATAGTATATAAATAAATTTGATTGGCAAAAATCTGTATATTGAACACACTGTTAATAATGTTAAACTATTTAATATATTTATTTAATTTTCAAAAACTGATTTAATTTATTATATATTTACATATCTTTATATATAAAAAATTATATTATTCATACAGATATATATATATATATTAACTCATCTTGCTGCTCTTATATATCAAGCACACTGTTAATATTGTTAAATATTTTGTTTTATTTTATTACTTATTAAATTAATTTATTTTCTTAAAAAACAATTGTAGAATAGGAAGTAAATATAATCTGTATTTGTTTGAACATGATTTTTAAAACAAATCTATAAATATATGGCAATAAACAAACCAATCTGGGGTGTGTTTCCCAAACAACAACGTAACTCGCGGCAGAACTATCATAGTATGATGCATCGTTTGGGAAAAGAACGATGTAGTGACGAGTGTTTCCCAAAACCCCTAGTTTCTCTGTCGCAGATCCATCATTTGAAGCACGTTAGTTATATCATAAAACGGGATGGAGTAACTACTTCTTTAGAGGAAAACCCCATCATTTCTTTGTGCAAATAATGTTGTTTAACACAAACATGCATTTAAAATAAAGTCCAATATTAGTTTTGGTAAAAACATGCACTCGCTTAACAAATTAATAGAAATATATGTAAATGGCACATATAGGGCCTGTGTTTGCTTTACTAATATTATTGAGAACATTACATATTCTATCATAAAACAGAAAATCACTTACAAAAGCGAACACTATTCTAATATCATATATATTAATCATATCAATAAATAAATAATAAGGCTATTTATTAAGAAAATTTATTATATATATATATATATTTTTATTAGAAAATGAAAAAAAATCCTATTTTAAAAATAATAATGATGATGATTATTATTAAGTAGGATATTGTTTTTTTTTTTTGAAAAGTCTTTTACAATTTTATCACGTGCAAACCAGCAGGCCCATGTCATATACAGTACAGATAATAAATAACTTACAATAAATTAAAAGCTTTAACTGACGCTGTGTTTTTTGTTTTCAAAAGCTTTAGAGACGTAACATAAATTCCGCTTTTAAATAATAGCTCACATATAGCTTTCGCCATGAGGCTGTGTTCAAAATGACATCAATGTTTTCAAAGTGCACTGCGAAGGGAGCACAATAGTAAACATGAAGTTCGCTAAAACTGAACTGTAAAAATACTTTGAAAGCAGATTACAGCTATGAGAGATGACCTTAATGCTTCTTTATTTTTGATAATTCCAACTTTTTTGAATGTTAGAATGTTCTAAATGAATAGGGCATAGGGGGGATAAGTGAAAATAGAACACAGCCAGGAACTATGTTTCTAACTACAGCTCCAGAGGTGTATCAAGTGCTCTAGCTTGCGACGCAGTTTGCGAATGTTTGTTGGAACGATGGATTTGGGAAACGGCAAATCAACAAACTATCTTCGTAACAACGGAACTTGCGACCTTAGTTGGCTAGCGATGGTTTTGGGAAAAGCACCCCTGATTGACTGATCCATTACTGAAACCGCATCTCATTGGATGATTTTTCTCAGAGGGGTGGGACTTTAGCAGGATGAACTAAACCCAGCAGAAATGAACACTGCATTCTTCACAGACTGATTGTTTCTGCATATTTATGTTAGTGAAAATCAAAACAAAGCTCTTTTATAGTTAAAGATCACTTACAGATTCTATAAGCGGATAAGTGCTGAGAAATGAATGGCGCTTCAGAACAGACGCTGGTGTCTCTGTGCTGTTCTTATGTAATATCTGAGAGTATAATTAATGAGCGCTCATTATATCGTCTAGAAACGGCGACAGTAATTATGCAGGAGGACAGACGGCCTCTGTGCTCTCTGCCCATCTGAGACGCAATAATACACACTGGAAAAAGAGCAGAGTTACACACAATTCATTAATGATGTCCCAACATATACTGATTTAGATAACCTAATAAATTTAAGTGAATTAAACATAAAACTGTTCAATTGTTCAAAAACAAATCTCAAGAGTTGTGTTGCTTAAGCTCATTTTAAATAAGTGGCTTAAACAAATTGCAAACTAATTTTTTTTTGTATTACTTTGACCAAATTACAATATTCAGAATTTTCCTCAAGCAATCCAATCACAGCAAACCACATATCATTGGAAAGCTTAAGCTTGCAATTACAATATTCATTTTCCTCAAGCAACAATTTCATTGTTCCTCAGTACAAATATACACACATTTATAATTCAAGGTGTGCCAACATGCAATGCAAGAGAAGCAACATCACTAAACTTTTTTTCTCCCATTTATTTTTATGCCAAGTGCACATAATAATAATAATAATAATAATAATAATAATTCCTTACATTTATATAGCGCTTTTCTGGGCACTCAAAGCTCTTTAGACATAGGGGGGAATCTCCTCATCCACCACCCGTGTGCAGCATCCACCTGCATGATGCATTGGCAGCCATTTTGCGCCAGACCGCACACCAGCTGATTGGTGGAGAGGAGACAGAGTGATTAAGCCAATTATGATATGGGGATGGTTAGGAAGTCATGATAGACAGAGGCCAGTGGGCACATGTCATTATTTTAACAGAGATTGCCTTTTTTTTAATACTTATAAACCTTCCCCAACAAACCCTGAACACACTTTATATTATAAACATTGACAATCATAAAATATTACACATACAAGAACTTCAAAATTTAATAAAAGTCAGCAAAAACTGCAATAGTAGGACAGTGTGCTTAAATAAAATAAAGGTAGTAGACAATACATTTAGGAATAATGCAATGTAATCTTACTTAATAAAACATTTAATTAATAAATTATTTAATTAAACCTATTTCAAAGAAGCTATTTTTTGCATGTATGCTTTATTACATATTTATTAAAGCTTCAATTTGATGCATGTTTGTAAGTAAATGACACTTCCAGTAATTATTTCCCTATAAGTAGCTTGTTCTTAAAGGAACAGCTCACCCAAAAATATAAAGTCTGCCATCAAAATGGACCCTCATGTCTGGTTTTGTGGTCACATATTAGCTCTGTATAAGGACGAGTTTGCTGTGCTGTGTGAGGTCGAGTACAGGCCGTTTTTCCTGCTCTGCTCTGTTCTCTGAGTTTGTCCGGCGAGTGTTAATCATCTCTGCCTGTCTTTGTGTGTGTGCGATGGCCTCGTCTGTCCTCAAACCCTCACCATCAGCGCTTCTGTGTCTATCAGACTTCACTGTGTGCTAGAGCCATTTCACATGTGTGAGGATGTGGCCAGAAGTTAACTATAATTACTTATATTATTACAAAAATACAGTTTTTACATTACTGTGAGGGGGGAGGATTAGGGTGGATGTTAAAAAACACAATTAATGGGTATCTTAATCAATAATATAAATAGTTCTCATTAACCTCCAGCCATAACTGTATGCCTTTTAGCAACAACCGTGGCGTATGCACATTTCTGCCCATTTTGTGCATACGCCACAGAGCCCTGTGAGGGGTCAATGTTCAGGGGTCAGATGTCAGAGGTGGAAATGCTTAAACTGTGACTTCGCTCTATTGAGCTCGGTGCAGTGTGTGCTAATGAATGAAGAGGCAGCGGCCTTGCTGACCTTTGACCTCTGCAGATTCAAGCACCTGCTCCCATGATGCCGAGCGACTGCACTGGCTGCAGATGATGTCATTCTTGGATGAACCGAAAACTTTTTTCTCTCACTTGAGGGGACAAATAAAAGTGCATGCGTCAAGTTTTACTGCATCATTCCTCACTGATCACACATAAACACTGCTACAAATTACACACATTTACATTGAGTGCTTCCTCTCGCTAGCACTAAGCAAGGACTAACAACTAATCTAGAAAATGCTAACATGTTTAATCATGAAAATGACATTGTAAGGCATATAACTGGCTAAATACATCAGCGTATTGTTATAATGCTAATATTTTAAAAGTAACAGTTTGTTAATAGTTAAAAATGTCACCAAGATTACAATTCATGACGGAAACATGAGAAAAACATGCTAATTCACGATAAAAAACATGTTAGCCATGTTAAAAGATGTTGTAAACACTTTCAATCATGCTAACATTCTAGAAAACTGCGAACAAAACGTTCAACTTGTTAAAAACATGCTAACAAAACGCTAAATCACGTTAACAGCACAATAAAACATGCATTTAAGTATTAAAATGTGAGAACTGTGGGCTAATATGCTAACAGTGAATAGCTTCAAGCTCAAAACATATTAAACAAGCCAATTTAGGTCAAACATGCTAAAACCAGACACTTATGTACTTACATTATGCAAACTGTTTCGACGAATGCTCAAATCCAGAGAGAAGCCGAAGAACTGCTGCACTGCCGCCATGCTAATGCCATAACAAACCCTAAACTTCCGGTTTGGCAGGGAAACACCAAAGATGATTTTGTATCTTGTGCATATTTTAGATTGCTCAAAGCAGCATTATTACAGAGTCCTAAAATGTATTTAGTCTGAAAAAAACATCACCGCTTTCTTCTCCATGTGAACGCGAGTAGAAAACCGGAAGTACTAGAATGTGTCATAATAAAAGCTCGGCTGCTTTATAAGTTTGGCTCCATCCACATTTTCTGCAGGTGTTCCGCAGGACTATTTGTTATATCACAGTTTATTGTAGTAAAAACTAAAGTATTCACCAGTATTTATTACAGTTTATCAGTTCACTAGTTTAGACTAGATTATGCCTTAGCATTCATTAACAAATTATTGTAAATACTGTACCATATTACACTACTACAGTATGTTAAAAAAACTACAGTACTTACAATACATTAATATAGTATTTTTACATTTGGACTAATATAAAAGTCCGTCCCAATGTCAGGGACCACAGAGACTCTTAATTTTTAGTCAGCTTAAGCGCTTCCGGTGAATGTCATCTCTTTACATAATCACACCATTTAATATTTGATTATATAAATTGATATAAAGTGGATCTCAGACCTGACAAGAAGTTGTTTTTAAAATATGGAAATTTATCTTACCACAGTATTTTCAGTGGAGTTTCTGCTACTGACAGCGCTTGTGTTTAAACTGTCTTTCATCTCATTTTACACTTGAACAATTTAATTAATGCTTAAGCCTAATTAACTGATTAATTAATTACAACCTCATGAAACTGATAAGTGTAAGACATCAACCATTCACCGGAAGTTAATCAGTGGCTGAAAAACCCTGTGCATATAGACCATTAATGAGCTCCGTCATCTGTTTACACTGCACTGCTTGCGTTTTCAACACAAACACACTGTGACCCCTCAGAACGCCAGTGACACACACACATGCGTAGTCATTCAGTCTTTGTGTTTAAGCCGCTCTCGTCGCCGCTAATCCTGCGCTCTTTCTCTGCAGGCTTTACTGTCGGAGACACGTGTTTCACCGGCCGGAGCTCTTTCACTGCACCGGAAACTGAAGGCTGATGACAGCAGACACACACTGAGCCCTGCGGAATCAGCACATTCACACATACACACACACAGGTGGTAGAACATTGTGTGTGTGTGTGAGCATTCATTCATGAAATCAGGGCGTGAACTGCTCTGACACTTTAAACAACTGAAAGAATGTAAAAATGTCCAGCGTTTCTCAATTAGGGACAGCAGCAAATAACTGTATCCTCAAGCAGAGGATCTACAGGGACTTTTAATTTGCAGTCCGCCAGCTCAAACACTTCCTGTGAACCGTCATGTTATTATAAAATCTCATCGTTTAAGATCTGGTTTCTTTATAAGTCAATGATTTTCACTGCCTCATCAGCCAATCAGAATCAAGCATTCTGCACTGTAACTAATTACATCAATAAAATGTGTTTAAATTACTCTGCTTATTACTTTGTCGGAGAAGAAATTTATCTATTTGACTCAGTACTATTTACAATTTAAAATGTAGTAAATTGAAAAATGTAGTAAAAATATCTAAATACTCTAATGCCAAAATAAATAAAAACAAAAATACAATTCAACTGCGTCAGTGTAGTGATATGGAGCTGTAATGCGCTCCATAACCTGGCGGAACTACTTTAGAAAGTATCAGCGCACCTTTAAATGTTCATTTTTTGTAAAAAAAAAAAAAAAAAAATCTAAATACTCTGCCAAAATAAATAAAAGCAAAAATAAAAAAACTACTTCAGCGTAGTGATATGCGCTTCATGCTACTGTAATGCGCTCCAAAATCTGCGGGAACTACTTTAAAAAATATCAGTGCACCTTCAAATGTTCATTTTTAGGTGAAAAATATCTAAATAATGCCAAAATAAAAAAATTTAAAAAATACAACTTAACTGCCACAGCGTTGTGATAAAGAGCTGTAATGCGCTCCAAAAACTGCCGGAACTACTTTAGAAAATAGCGGCACACCTTCAAATGTTCATCAGCCAATCAGAACCAAGCATTTAACAGCCCCTAAAACCAAAAAACACTCTATGAACAATGTATTTGTGCTAAAGTTTTGAGAGCATTATTAAAGACCGGATCCCCCCGAACAAACATTGTATTAGCCTTCCTGGAAGAGTGTTCGCTTGTGACATTTACAGTGTTTGTTCAGACTCTGAGCTGTGTTTCGTCTGTGAAAAAAACAAGCGACCGGTGGACACATTTCACTGGACACAGAACATCTGAATCCCCAGACAGCCAATCAGCAGACACCGAATCCCCACGGACCAATCAGACGCAATCACACGTTTCAATGATCAGAATGAAGCTGCAGTTAATTAACAAAGCAAACATTTACATATAAACACGCAGGTTGTGTTTTATACAGGCATCCATACAAGTACATTAAAACAATTTACATAAAGCACTGTTCAAGTGTGTGCTTTCGAGAGGCCGCTTGGATAGATAGTTCATATATAAAAATAACACCATGTCCAGCTAACTGTGATCATATTAAATCCACTGGTTCTCCTGGGAATGAGGTTTCCATAATAAATGCAGATGGTGGTCCCTCTGGTGCAGCTGCCCCACAGGACACTGGTCCCCCTGGTGCAGCTCCGCCACAAAGCAGTGAGTCCCCTGACAGAGCTGCGTGAAGTGAATCCGCTCACAGGATCTCCACAGACCATCTCTGACTCGCTTTGTTTGGGTGAAATTCATTAAGAATAATCTGTTTTTTGTCGAACTGTTGACCTCCTACAGAGAGAATGAGAGGACATTTTTATGTGCATCTTCTAGATACATTTAATTATAGCCTTTTGACTAATTGTGTGCATTATTTAGTGTGTTAATCTTATTAAAACTTCAAATAAAGCTATATTTTATACAACATTGTTAAAACCTCCTATATTATGACAAATTTCACTTTATTATTATTATTATTGCAATGGGTCATTATTTTCATGACAATTATAAACAAAACAACCTATGAACAAAGTAAATCAAGTTTTTTTGGTAATTAACTTTATTGATATGAATTTTATTAATACTCTTTATAATAATAATAATAATAGCTTTATATGATTTAAATATTTAATTATAATTTACTTAATCTTATGTATTTACTTATTTTTTTTAATTTTTGTATTATATTTATATAAATTTTAATTTATTTGATATATTATAGCTATTTTTATAAGGACAATTATGCATATTTAAGTCAATCTATTAGTATCAAGTTAATGGCCTATTATTTATACGACTGAAGTGTTTTAGGCATAAGAATTAGTTACTGTGGTTAATTATAATTTTAATAATAGATAATAATAATTTATAACATTATTAATAAAATTATTGCACAAAATGTGGCATGTGTTTTACTTTGTGTGTTTCTGTACATTTGTGTGTGTCTGTCTCTGTATATGTCTGTGTGTCTGTATATGTGTGTGTGCTTCTGTGTGTGTATCTACATTTGTGTATGTCTCTATATATTTATGCGTATGTGTGTGTATGTTTGTGTGTGTGCTTTACTTTGTGTGCATCTCTGCATATATTTGTGTTTGTGTGTGTCTGTCTCTGTACATGTCTATATATATGTGTGTGTGTCTGTATATGTGTGTGTGTGTGTATATATCTATATTTTTGTATGTCTCTATATATTTATGTGCGTGTGTGTGTGTGTATCTGGATATGTGCATCTCTGCATATATAGGTGTGTGTGTGTGTGTGTGTGTGTGTGTGTGTGTGTGTCTGTATATGTGTGTATCTGTATGTTTGTGTGTGTGCTTTACTTTGTGTGCGTTTCTGTACATTTGTGGTTGTGTGTGTCTGTCTCTGTATATGTCTATATATATGTGTGTGTATCTATATTTGTGTATGTCTCTGTATGTGTGTGTGTGTGTATCTGCATGTGGGTGTCTTAAAAATTACACATTACAGTGCAAAAACATCACAATTTTAAAAATAATTATTAATAATTTTTAATAATGGTTCATTAGTTAATTGAATTAAATATGCTTTATTTATTTTATGATTATATTATTTTTTTATGCTAATTAGTGACTGCACATACTGTGTGTTAGTGTGTGTGTGTTAGTCTGTCAGCAGGTGGCGCCACACACTCATCTGTTTCTCTGCACTTGCGCAATCACCTTCAGCTGCCAACTAAACACACACTCCAGACTGCAGTGTAAATCATCTGCGTTTATGACAACTATATTAACAGTAATGATTTCCAGCAGACTCCAGCAGGCATTTAAGGAAACAGTCCATGTCATGCCGTTTCTACAAGACT
Organism: Danio tinwini; assembly: GCA_903798205.1. NCBI lineage: Eukaryota > Metazoa > Chordata > Actinopteri > Cypriniformes > Danionidae > Danio > Danio tinwini. The sequence goes on along the minus strand of CAIGQZ010031614.1, from coordinate 2,756,930 downwards.
GAAGGAATGCTGTGGGTTAACTGCTTAAACCTGACTAAACCACAGACTAAACCAGCTCTGAAAAACAAAGATGTTTGCAGCTCTGATTATGAGAGTCTATTGGGGAAAAGTATATATACACTGTAAGAAATATCCATTAATGAACAGGTAACAGAAGGGATTTCAGTGTATATTCGGTTGTAAATGGCATTTTGGGATGTTGATCTCTGCTCTGTCCACTTTTGAAGTTGATAATTCACCTCTACAGATTAACAAAGTGAGTTTTAGTGATATATTTGATATAATATACAGGGAGTGCAGAATTATCAGGCAAATTAGTATTTTGACTTTATGCATGTTGTCTTACTCCAAGCTGTATAG
>CAIGQZ010031614.1:2722658-2736552 GCA_903798205.1 Danio tinwini | reverse complement strand
TCTTTTCATTAGTTAAGACTGGTGGAGGTGTGGTCTTTTCATTAGTTAAGACTGGTGGAGGTGTGGTATTTTCATTAGTCGAGACTGGTGGAGGTGTGGTGATTTCATTATTTGAGACTGAGGGAGGTGTGGTCTTTTTATTAGTTAAGACTGGTGGAGGTGTGGTCTTTTCATTGGTTGAAGCTGGTGGAGGTGTGGTTTTTTCTTTAGTTGAGACTTGTGGCGGTGTGCTCTTTTCATTAGTTGAAGCTGGTAGACGTGTAGTCTTTTTAATAGTTATAGTTGGTGGTGGTGTAGTATTTTCATTAGTTAAGGCTGGTGGAGTTGTGGCCTGTTCATTAGTTAAAGCTTGTGATGGCGTAGTCTTCTCATTAGCTGAATTTGCTTTGCTCTCGACACCACTGGAGCTGATTGAAGAAGCGACTGTCTCAGTTGCCGATGTTGATTGAGTTTTTTCATTACTTGGGGCAGGATAAGTGAAGGATGTCTCATTAGCTGAGACAGGTAAAGATGTGGTCTTTTCGTTAGATGTGTTTTTGTTTGCCGTTTCTAATGGAATTTTGTTCTTTTCATTAGCTGAGGCTTGTGAAGATTTGTTTATGTCAGCTGGCAGAGGGATAGTCTTTTCATTAGTCAAAGAAGACGAAGTGGAGATGGTCTCATTGGTTGAGGCTTGTGGTGACCTGTTCTCGTCAAAAGGTGTAGATTTTAGAAGTGTGGTTTTGTCAATAGCTAATAATGTTCCAGTCTTTATCTTAGCTGAATCTGATGGAATTGATGTATTGTCATTAATTGATGACGAGGCTGAATTAGAGGTACACTTTTCAGTGATCTGCTTGGTGGACGCTTCAATGGCTGTTGCTGACAGATTCCCATTATTGAGTGGCATTACAGTATTTTCATTGCTAGAGCAAGGTATTTTTCCTTCAGACGGCTCTGGACTGGCAGACAACTGATCTTCTGTCTTTACTGAGTGCATATCTCCATTCACTATGAATGTCTTTTCTGTACAAGCAGTTTTGTTCTTAGTTTTGTTTGCAGCTCCCTCTTCAGACTCAGTGTTAGGCTTTTCTTTTTGCTTTTGTAAATCTCTTTTACTGGATGTCTTCTGCGCATCCTTACTTCCGGATTGGCTCTCTACCACACCTTCTTCTGTAGATGTAATCTGAGGTGAAATTATGCTGTCCATTTTTCTTTCCGTTTTTGATAAGTGTGGGGTTTTTGCCAGTGCCCTACATGTAGAAGTGTCTTTTTCGTTTTCAATCTGACCCAACAATACATTAGAAGAGTTTGTTTCTGTATTTTGAATTTCCACGATTGTTGTGTCTTCCTGCCTGGCGTCATTAGGCCTCACAGCTGAGGAATTCTTTGATTTACCTTGTTTGGTTGTCTTTGTTATAGTCCCACAGTCTGCTTGCTGCTTGGTTGGCTTTGACGTTTTGTCCTCATTACAGCGTTTGTGAGTCGCAGTTGTTTCTGTGGCATTGTCTTTTTGCTGTTTTTCATTGCTTGGCTCAATCAAAGCATCTTTTGATTTCAGTGGTGTTTGTGACTTGTCTGATTTTGGGTAATTTTCAAAGGTGTTTTTCTCTTTAGGCACACACTTAATGATGTCTTTCTCAGGTAAGTCCAACATATCAGTCTCACTCTCTCTGTTCCGCATGGCATCATTCCTGGAGGCTGCAACTCTGCATTTGGCAGACTCTAAGGAGTCTTTAGTGCTGGCCTCTTTCAGGTCCTCTGGGGAAGATGGTTTCTTCTCTTTTGTCCCAGATGGATCTGATTTCCCTGATTCTTCAAACAATGTGTTTACAATCATGTCTCTGTTCCTCAGTCCCCCTTCTTCTGAGCTCTCTTCAACAGGCTGCTTTTTGTTGCCATTATTTTGTTTCTTTTCAGTTTTTGGCTTAATGTCCATCACTTCTGTCCTTCTTTCATTTCGGGATCTGGATGTAGGAGGATGTTCATCAGAAGCACTGGTCACTACCTGTGTTTCAAAGCAATTGGCAACTGTTTGCTCCTTCACGTCCATGCTTTTCATTTCTTTGAGGTCTTTTGTGTCTGCATGTGGAGACTTTAAATCGAATGTTTTCTTTGTACTTTGCATTATTTCCGCCGCTTTCTCTAACTTTGCAGGAACTTTAGGTCTTTTGCTTGCGATCTCCTCCTCTTCTTTTGTAGAAGTGCTCTTAGTGAGATCTTTCATATTTAAAAGAGGTTTTGATGCCATATCAGACTCAGTGTTGTTCTTGTTATTCTGTTCACCGGTGCCTTGTTTGTTTTGGCTAGTGGGGCTTTGAGGTTGACCCATATCTTTATTTCTTCGTTTTTTAGACCGCGTCCCTGTCCGAGTTATCATTTTCACCTCATCAGTAGACATTAAAACAGCCTCCTGAGAACAACTTTCATTATCCGCATCTTTATTCCCAATGTTTGAGTCTGTTTTGCTCTCTGGCTGTGCAAGTTTGGTTTGTGTTGCATCATGGGATTTGGAGTCTGTTTGATCAATGTTTAAACCTCCAGTGGTTGATTTGTCAAAACGAGTAGCCATTTTTAAAGCTCCTTCATTTAGTATATGACCAGATGGCAGTGGAATCTTCTCATCTGTCCCTCCTGTGTTGAAATTTCTTGCTCTCTCTTTAACCGATTGTTTGGGAGGTGCAGAACTGGACCGTCCTCCAGCTTGTACTGTAAAGTCTTTAAGATGACTGGGCATTTTTCGAGCTGGAGAAATATCCAGACGGCGCAGGTTTGTGGAGCTACTAACTGCATTGTTTGCTCCTCGCTCAAACAGATTGATCTTGTCTGCGATTTTTCCTTTAGGATGACTGGACTTGACACTGGGGCCGTCCACTCTGCAAAATAATAAACAACAAAGGTCAAAAGCATGCATAAAATGTCAAATACTTCTGTATTAAGTTCACTCCCTTCATTAGCTTTTGACTCATTGTGTCTTTGTTTTCTCTTTAACAACTAATCCACTTTCTTTCTTCACTGCGTACGCTTTTTAAGTCAGCCAAATGACTAACACGTGCGTTAGAGGACTAGTTGAAAGTTGCAGGTTAATTTAAGGTATACTCCCACATACGAACATATCTTTATAGTAGTTTATAAAACGACAGTGTTTTTGAAGCATGCAAGCATAAAGTACTTGAATTATTCTGTTGTGGTGTCTCTACAGTTGCTATGGTAACAACAACTATAGTTATTGTTGTGTTGTGCTGATTCTACAGTTGTTATGGTAACAAGAACTATAACAATTAATCTGTTGTGGTGATTCTACAGTTGTTATGGTAACAAGAACTATAATAATTAATCTGTTGTGGTGATTCTACAGTTGTTATGGTAACACAACAACTATAATAACTATTGTGTTGTGGTTATTCTAAATTTGCTATGCTAACAACAACTATAATAATTAATCTGTTGTGGTCATTCTATAGTTGCTATGGTAACACAACTACTATAGTAATTATTCTGTTGTGATGATTCTACAGTTGCTATGGTAACACAACAACTATAGTAAATAATCTGGTGATTCTAAAGTTGCTATAGTAACACCACTACTATAGTAATTATACTGTTGTGGTAATTATATAGTTGCTATGGTAACACAACAACTAAAATAACTAATTTGTTGTCGTGATTCTACAGTTGCTATGGTAACACAACAACTACAGTAATTAATCTGTTGTGATGATTCTACAGTTGCTATGGTAACACAACAACTAAAGTAATTAATCTGGTGATATTACAGTTGCTATGGTAACAACAACTATAGCAATTAATCTGGTGATTCTACAGTTGCTATAGTAACACAACAACTATAGTAATTAATTTGTTGTGATTCTACAGTTGCTATGGTAACACCACAACCATAGAAATAGAAACAAATGACACATTACTGTAGTTTTCTACAACTTTGGGGTATATTATACTACATCATAGTTTACTTTAGTAACAGCTGATACTACAGTGTTTATTACAGTTTATCAGTTCACTATAGTTAATACTACAGTTTGCTGGAGCATTTATTAACAAGGGGTTGCAAATAATAAAATACATACAGTATAATACACTCTTGCAGTATGATTTAAATACATTTTGGTATTTAAAATAAATTACTATAGTATTTTTATGTGGGTCTGGATGATGAAGATTTAGTGTATCAGGAGTACAGAAAATGTTAGACACTGGGATTGAGTTTTTATAGAGAAATAAATATTTTTTTTCTTAATAGATTTTATGGTTTCTATTTATATGTGAATATCCCTTAAGATAATAATCCCTTATATCCCTTATATTAGCTTTTTCTTGACTGCGGTGTATTTTGCTACGTAACTTAAATTAAATAAAAAAAAATAACCTAACATTGTGTTTGTGCATATCTGACCCACTATTGGGATGTGACATTCTATAATGAACTTCTTCCATTGTCCTAAATAGTACTACAATACTATAAATGTGCTAGGCTGTTGTAATGAAGTGAGTCAAATATGGACAGACCCAATCATGTGTTTATTGTTTCAATTTAATTTAATTCACACTTCACTTTTTAACCCAAAAGTTGGGTTTGCCCATATTTGACCCAAATATTTTAACAACCCAGGATTTATTTAGAGTGAACTATCACTAATATTAATACTAATGCCTAGATATTCTTCTTATAGTAATTTTTTTCCAGTATTGCATAGTGTTTTTTTGTTCTTAATTGTATTGTTTATGTCTAAAAAAATCTTCCTAATTGTAAAAAAAAACCATCAGTAAAACATGTAGCATGAAACTAGAATCTTGCGCAAGTTTCCTGGGAGATACCAAAGCTGCAACAGAGCAAGACAGTCAGAAAATAACTGAGATTATCATAGATTAAAGAGCAGAGATTTCATCTGTTGCTTATACGTTACAAAAATACTTGCAATAATGCAGGAGTCATGTGGACTGTTGTTATGACTCTTGTCTGATCACTTTCACTAAAAAAAAAGAAAATCTGACAAATATACTATTTCCTTTTGTTTGACATGAAGGCGACATTTAAGAAGCACCGTTGAGAGTATGCTGGTGAATAGAAATGCAGACATCAAGAAAAACTGGCATTTAACAATGCAGGCACTTAATTGTTATGAAGATTCCTCTTTTCAATGCAGAGAGCTCTTTAAACACAGTCACGATCATTAACCAACAGGTTTTTTTTTTATGCATGAGCTTACAGCCCAGCGGAATGACAAGTACCTGACAATGACCATACTTCATAGCATGACATGTGTTTTCTCTAAAGAGCGTTTCCCACATTCAGTTTAAACTGTATTTACACTCATAATGCATTACAGGGATATACACAGAATAGATACATAAAACTATATTAAAGGTAATCGTTTTAATAAGATAATGAAAATGCATAACTCAAAATACATAAATTAGGAGATAATTAGCATGTAAATTAAAGTCTCATATTTAGTGTTGGGCTCATTTGACAGTTTATATGCATGGAGTCCTTTATAGATGTATTAAATATTTATTCTAAACTTATACATGAAGTTAGAGTTAAACTTTAAGTACATCAGTCCAAAAATATTAGTGCTTTTGCAATATTTCAGACACTTCTGGGCTTTAATTTGATTGATTTATATTTACACTCATATACAATAATAATCCACTGCTGCATCAAACAATGCCCATTTTTTTATCTGAAAGTTAAATTAATTGATTGTTTAAACATGTTGTTGAGTTTTTGTTCGATTTTTTTGTGTGTTTTTGGTGTGCTTTGTGTATAATTTGGCATTCTCAGTTTTTTTAATTCACTAGAACATGTCAAAACTAGCTAATAACTTATTATTTCTCTCACTAACTCTCTTATAGGCATCAACAATAGTGTATACACCCGACTAAATATATATGTGCTTTATTTCAGAGACTTCTGGCCTGAATATATTGACAAACATGTATATATATATATATATATATAGAGAGAGAGAGAGAGAGAGAGAGAGAGAGAGAGAGAGAGAAACCACTCCAGAGCCAAACCATGATCACTTTTTAAATCTGAGAGATAATGTTTATAGTGAGGTTTGTGTGTAATTTTACATCTCAAAGAAGTTCCCAACTATTACATTCACAAGAACATGGTCAAAACTAGATAGGAAATGGATTTCTTTTTAATATTTGCTCACTAATAAAAGTGGAATTAGCTAAAACGACTAAGTAATGACCATTAATGGTTGAATAAACAAATATTGGCCACACTTTACAATAAGGTTTCATTAGTTAGCGTTAGTTAATGCATTCACTAACATGAACTAATAATGAGCAATACTTGTGCAGCATTTAATAATCATACATCCAAATTAACGCTTGTAAACATTAGTTAATTGACTGTGCATTAACATATATTAGCAATGAATACTAAATGTGTTGTCCCTTGTTTGTTCATGCTAGTAAATACATTACCTAACATGAGCAAAGATAAATAAATACTGTGATAAATGTGTTGTTCCTTGTTTGTTCATGCTATTGTAAACACATTAACATTTAAAAAGATGATTAAATACTGTAACAAATGTCTTGTTCCTTCTTTGTTCATGCTAATAAATACATTAACAAACATTACCAATGATAAATAAATACTGCAATAACTATATTGTTACTTGTTTACATTAACTAACATTAACAAAGATAAATAAGTACTGTAATAAGTGTGTTGTTCCTTGTTTGTTCATGCTACACATTAACTAACATGAGTGGTTTTGCTGGTATAATAAAGGCTAAAGTGTTTACAGTCCAGCCTAAACTATCCCCTGTGTTATTTCTGTAAGCAGCAAACAGGTTAAACAGGTAGATTTACCTGGCTCTTTCGTCAGGTCTGGCCCACCTGGAGCCTCCGCTAGCTGTTTCTTTATTAAAAACATCCTCATGTTGTGTCTCTGGATCCAGAACCACTCTTTTAGGAAAGATCTTCTGGCTGTGGGACACTTTGATGCTCCTGCGTTTGGACTCTGGGCTCTCCGTCAGACGCACCACCCCCTCTTCATCCATATCCGAGCCTCCAGAAAAACCCAAAGAGTGTGTATGTGAATCAGAATCACTCAAGTGTGCTTCCACCCATTCGGCTCGGACCACATGCTCACAGTTACCTTCTCCAGGTGAGTCCTGAACTGATTTTTCCTCCTCCCCAAAAACAGAGTCAGCCCATGCCGTCTGCGCGCTGCTTGTCAAACCGGTTGTTGCATCTTTCCTATTGGTGGATTTATTCTCAGCCCTGCCTCTTTCTCCATGAGAGCTCCGCCTCCTCCTTCCTGACCTCCTCCGTCCCATTTGATCTCGGGGTGATGTGCTGGTCTTGTGGCTCTCGAATGATTTGCTGCGTCTCTTTTTTTTCGCAGCGCGCCCCAGTTCTGTGTTTTGACTTGTCTTTATGTGCTGCACAGAGCCACGTGCAGATCTCAGATGCCTGTCATTCCGGTTTGGGGAAGGGCTTCGGTCTGCAGGTTCAGCAGTCTGAGCTGTCTGCAGAGTGGTTTCACTCAGGTCCTCCTCCTGGTGTTGTGTTTCGGGCTCTTCTGCAGTGGCTGCCGGACTGCCCCAACCCCATGACAGCCAGCTCCCGATGCGGCTCAACACCCCCGGGCTGCGCTCTGGAGGACTCTCGGCCTGTAGGTAAAAAACTGTGTAATCAGGCAGGCTTTACTGCTGCAAAGAAGACAGTAACACACAATTGTTCACCTCACACACACATACAAAATCATAGTGGATTCATAGCCTCCTTCAAAAAGTGAACGCTATATACTGTAATAAATGTACTGTTTCTTGTTTGTTTATGCATTAACAAAAATGAGTAGATACTGTAATAAATACTGTATATGATTCCTTGTTTGTTCATGTTAGTAAATACATTTACTAACATTAACAAAGATGAATAAATATTGCAATAAATATACTGTTCCTGGTTTGTTCATGCTAGTAAATACATTAACAAAGATGAATATTTACTGTAATAAATGTAAAATCATATTAGATTCATAGCCTCCTTTAAATGGTGTCTTCTAGTGCTAAATACTGTAATAAATGCATCGGTCCTGGTTTGTTTATGCTAGTAAATACATTAACCGAAGATGAACAGATACTGTATATGATTTCTTGTTTGTTCATCTGAATAAATACATGAACTAATCATTAACAAAGATGAATAAATATTGCAATCAATGTAAATTTATAGTGGATTTTAGTCTTCTAGTGCTAAATATTGTAATAAATGTACTGTTTCTGGTTTGTTTATACAGTAAATACATTCACAAAGGTGAATAAATACTGTATATGATTGCTTGTTTGTTCATGCTAAATAATACATTTACTAAAACTAACAAAGATGAATAAATGTTGTAATAAATTAATTTATTTTATTTGGTTTAGTCTCTATTTCAGAGTTTGCCACAGTGGAATGAACCGCCAACTGTAATAAATGTAAAGTCATAGAGGATTCATAATCTTCTTCAAATAGTGTCTTCTAAAGCTATATACTATATATAGCTTTAGAACTATACTATAATTTTTTTTAATTTTCTGGTTTGTTTATGCTAGTAAATACATTAACAGAAGATGAACAGATACTGTATATGATTTCTTGATACTGTATATGATTTCTTGTTTGTTCATCTTAATAAATACATTAACTAACATTAACAATTTGAATAAATATTGCAATCAATAAAAATTCATAGTGGATTTTAGTTTACTAGTTATTTCTAGTGCTAAATATTGTAATAAATGTACTCTTTCTGGTTTGTACTAGTAAATACATTAACAAAGGTGAATAGATACTGTAATAAATACTGTATATGATTCCTTGTTTGTTAATTTTAATAAATACATTAACAAAGATGAATAAATAGTGTAATAAATTCATTAATTTTGGTTTAGTCTCTATTTCAAAAGTGGCCACAGTGGAATGAACCACCAACTGTAATCCATGTAAAATCAAAGTGGATTCATATTCTCCTTCAAATAGTGTCTTCTAGTGCTATATACTGTAATAAAATGTGCTGTTCCTGGTTTGTTTATACTCGTAAATACATAAACAAAGATGAACAGATACTGTAATAAATATTGTATATGATTCCTTGTTTGTTTATCTTCATAAATAAATTTACAAACATTAACAAAGATGAATAGATTAAAGTACACATGAAATCAAAAGTTAACTATACTGACTTTGTTAGCTTACATTGCTAGTTTTGTGCATGTCATTATGCAAAAAAACAATGGTTTGCTCTTGTAATCTAAAATTGAAATGTGAAAATGCACTTCCTGTTTGTTTTTAGTTCACTTCTCAGATTGCATCTGTCTGAGATATTAAGCGTGGCTAACATACTTAACCCCACCCCTTTAACTGTCAGTTTTGACAACAAACAGAAATAGTGAGCAGGAGGAGTCTGTTAGGTTGTAATAACTCTCTTCTAACCCTTTTCTCCATCTTTCAGAGTGAAATGAATACTTTACTACATCCAATCAGCTCGCAGTAGTAAAAACAATCCACGCCCACTCTTTTCTATTTAATATTCTGTTTCTCTATGAACTGCGTCAGCTTCCGCTTCATGTGGACCAGGGGCGTTGCTAGACATAAAGGGCAACTGGGACACGCCCCCCTTCCTCAAAAAAAATAAAAATAATAATAATAATATATATATTATAAATAAATAAAAGTATTGTTGATATTATACAATTATTATTCTAAGTAAATGACAGAAATTCTGAATGTAACTGGAAAATAACGTAAAAACACAACTGGAGTGATGCTAAGATCATTTAAGAAATCTTTTGCATGAATAATAATTTCATTTCAATGAAATTCTATAGGCAATTTTATAGAATACAAAAAAAGATGTTTTATAAAATTATCTTTTGTCTTAGACTTGACAGATGGCAGAGAATTAGGTTTATTAAGTCTTACCTCCCTGACTCATCATCCCCCTTTATTATTTCATAAAAATATCTATCAGTAGGCACGCTTAGTAAGATCACCATCAAATTATTATTAAAACTTTAGTTTTGTCGACTTGCAAAACTCATTGCGTGCCGACTCCTCCTCATAAAAGGTTCTTACGCCGGTTTCACAATGCATGAGTGAGAGAGCAGCAAGTACTTTTTTCAGCGTGCGTGTTAACAACTGGGCCTCGCACCAGAAGAAGAGCAGCGCGTCAGGGTCCAGCAGGAGCGGTGTGTGAGGCGCGCAGATATGGTTTTCTGCACACAAGGTTGCTTTTTTGATTAAACACACTGCTTTCACCAGCGTTGATTCGGTTGCACATAGAGAATAACGTCTTTATTCCGGGATTACCCCTCTTAATAGATACACTTTCCATATGAAGTAAATCATATCTCAAAGCATTTACTGGGGCACTGGGGACTTTTACTGGGGCACGTGCTCCAGTAAATTGGGTCTAGCGATGCCCCTGATGTGAACTTTAAAAAAAAGTGTGCAACCAGATATAAAGAATATAGTTAAAGCAGGGGTGCCCAACCTTTTCCTATAAAGGGCCAAAAAGCAAACTTAATTGATGGCTGTGGGGTGAATATATTTACCAAACTCTATATAATAAATTTGCCATGGGTATTTTTCTAATTTATTCTGTAATATTTAAAACTAGCTAAAAAGCGTTGCTTTAAATCATGTTGACTAATGCAGTATCATTTTTAACATTTTATAATGAACTCATTACAGTAAAACATAAACAATCCCATTTATAACACAAGCTGCTGAATACACTAGTCAAGCTTACTTTAATTTGCTGGCAGATGTCTTGTGCATCTGTCAAGTGACAGAAGTCTTTACATTTTAAAGGTCTGATTCGTTTACAGTATTTAACTAAATCATTTAATTTTAGTCTGCATTTTTGTAGTTCAGCAATAAAACAAAAAAACTAAAGATCAGAAATTTGAAATGACGATCACTGTCAAAGGCATTCGCCCCAACCACCTCTCCATCATTATCCCTCTCTTCTCAGATGAGATGGTGGGTCAAGTCAAAGGTTACCACTGGTCAACTTTGGCCCACGGGTCGTATTTTGGGCATCTGAATTTGAGTAAACTTGTCACGGTCACCAGCAATCCAACCTGTGCAGATCGCCGGTAAACACAGACCACATAGAACTACAAATCCGCCATTTTATGGACTACAATTCCAGTCATGCATCACACACACTGGTTCCTGATCCTGACTGATTGCAAACACACAGCTGAAGCTGCTCATGGACTGATTTCAGGACTATATACACAGCACACAAACACACAGACTTGGCTGAGTCATGTTGAACATTACGTTTTCCTTGTTTTGCCTTGCCGTGTTAGCCTTGTTTTTTTGTTTTACTCCTGTTTGCTTCCTGCCTTCTGACCACTCGCCTGATATTTGACTATGACTCTGGATTTGCCTGTTTACATCTGTTTGCCGCTGTGTTGACCGTCCTGCAAATAAACCTGCGTTTGGATCCGCGCCCAGCGTCACTTCACACTACAAAACTACTTTTTAAAATACTTGTAATCAGATTAGTTACACCACGTCCTAACAACATTTTTTACATAGTTAATATATTTTAACCTTTCAAATAACTAAAACGTCAAAATATGGGTGAAATAATGATGTAAATAATTATGCAAAAACGAAACTGTGCATCAAAATTGAGGTGTACTTTATATTATTTAATCATGCTAATAATTATGAAAAACAAATTGGTGACAAATGTGTAAAACCTTGTGTTTTAAAAGAACAGAATAATGCCAAATAAAGAGTATTTTGGGGCCAAACTGTAATCCTTATAGTCTTTTAATTTGTCATCAAATTACTCTTGGTCTAAACATGGCAGGCAACATTTCTACACATAAATTAGAAACATTTTAGTGGCTGCGTGAGTCATAAAGCTGTCACTTTACAATCATTCTGTTTATACGCCTGAAACACCCATCAACCTATGCAAATGAGCAGATCACGTGATTGCTGATGTCATCAAAGCAAAACATCAAATCGAATGCATTCTCAAAGATGCTCTTTTGCATAAGTTGTATGCAAATCATGTGGTTGCTAATGAAAAACTGTATTCAGTTAGAAAAATGTCTTGTACAAAAGCCCACTGTGCATAAACCTAAATTAGATGCAGATTATAAACACAAGATTTCTCAATGTGCATTCCTAAAGCTACAGCACTAGAATATGCAGTAAAAATGCTGAACTTTCTGCCATTTATTTACCAATTAACAATCAGTCTGACTTCTTTTAGTCCATTGAGGGAGGCTTTAATAAAAACAGAAGCACAATAACACACCATGGCACTAGTTTCTGTTATTATGACAACAATATTAAAAATGATAATCACTAGTCATTAAAGATTACGTTACACTTATTGAATGAGACCCATATTTACAGCCAGCAATTTAGATTCAACCATGTAGAGTCTGGCATTCAACCTCATTACTGTTAATTTGTTTATCTAATAAACTCAGATTAAGTGAGCTATAGATTTTTCGCTCTCTTGTCATAGAAATACAGTCCAAAAAAAGTCTGAAAGATGTGATGTGCTTACAGAAAATGTAGAAATGTAACCTTGGTGCACAAAATTGCACTCTAAATAATAATAATAATGCATCTAATATACTAACAGTTTAAAAAAAAAGAATTTAATTAAAAATAATAATAATAATAATAACAACCAAACAATGGGTTTGTCCATATTTGAATCGACATTGGGTTAACACAACCCAACATTTTCTGGTTTTGTCTTAATTTTACAAACGTATCCGAAGTCAAAATTATCTTCTTTTTTTAATGTATGCAAAAACATTAAAGTGCATGTTTAATAAATATATTTAGTAAATTATAAGCATTTAAAAACCTAATATGCATTGCTTAGAGCTTAATTTGCACAACTTCAAAGGTGATTAATTACTCAATTTGATGTTCTTTATGTCCAAGTGCTGTCATATCCTAACAAACCATGCACCAATGCAAAGCTTGTTTATTCAGCTTTTAGATTACACAAATACAATACTTATTTTATTTATTTATTTAATGACCCTTTTGACTGTTTTGTGGTCCAGGGTCACAATAATAAATAGCAAAATGAAGCAATCACAAGAACCTCTCTTCATAATCAAACATTAGCTAATAAATCTGATCTGTACTGTAAACATATCTAATCAACAGTTTCCATATTGTAAGTGTTGTGGGTTCATTTACAGTGGTGAATTGCATTATGGGATGTTGATGCTGAAAATGTAACTCTACAGTTTAACACAGTGACTTTTTACTGACATTTTAGTAGTTTTAAGTATAAGAATTATAATATATTATAGAGAAACCAATAACAGGAAAAGTGCTGCAGTCTATTACAAGGTGTTTGTAGTGTAATATACAACATCAACACAGACAGCACTGCAGACTATTAATAATGACAATAAAACTCACTTTACTCAACTTTTCAAGGGTTAAAGTTGTCAGAAGAAAGATCAACATCCAATAATGCATCCCAAAAGCAGGAATAAATGAGGGAAAATAAAAACATCAATTATAAAATAAGGAAAACTGCTCATTTAGGAATATTTTTAGTTTAGATTATCATAAACTCACAGTCCGGCTCGGCGAGCGGATCACCGACAGCAGCGCGTCTTTAGTCCCGAAAGCGAGAGTCGTGAGATGATCCAGACCTGCGGCTCGGTAAAACCCCCGATCGATAAAAGTGATCAGGAGAAGAGCTTCAGAGTGATTAATAAACGCGCGACCGAGGAGACCGGCGACTGTAAGCGCGCCGCGGGGACGCGCACTGACGGAGCGTTTGCAGTTGAAGAGGCAGAGCTGAGGATCAGTTTCAGAGGATCAGATGAACACACACACACACACACACACACACACACACAC
>CAIGQZ010031614.1:2672541-2686335 GCA_903798205.1 Danio tinwini | reverse complement strand
ACTTTAGCACAAGTAATCTAAATGTAATCCAAAAGTAGTCAGATTACTTTACCATACACGTGTAACCTACAAGATTATTTTACTGACAACATATTTTGCAATGTAATTTCTAATCGGTAAGTGATAGGAGTTTATAAGTACTCCACCCAGCTCTGGTCGTGACCCAGAAAGACGTGTGAATGATGAAGAGTTTTTTACAGCTTCATTCTTTACACAAAACACTGATATATTACTGCTATTTAAAACTACTTGGTCATTTTTTATGCATTTTGTAACCCATATAAAGTTAAAGTCAGGATTATTCGCCCTCCAGTGAATTTCTTTTTCTAATATTTCCCAAATGATGTTTAACAGAATCAGGAATTTTTCACAGTATTTCCTCTAATATTTTTTCTTCTGGAGAAAGTCTTATTTGTTGTTTTTTTTCGGCTAGAATAAAAGCAGTTTTAAATTTTTTTTAAACCATTGTAAGGTCAATATTATTAGCCTCATTTAGCAATATTAGCTTTGAATTGTCTCCAGAACAAACCACTGTTATACAATGACAATAATACAATGTATATATGATGCAATGATATAACTTACGATACATTTTATGATACAATTTACAATACAATGAATTTAGTGCATATATTTGGTAAAAATGCACAGTCTAAATCATATTTAAAGGTTTTTGGTGATTTTCTTGTTGATCGCGCTTGTTTTATGATCGTGGGAAAGCAGTGTGTGTGTATTGAGGTGTTATAATGGAGTAAACCGGAGTGTGTGAGGGTGTTATTTAGCACTGTTATGGTGTCCATTAGGTATGTGTGTAGATTCACACTGTACTGATCTCTGACCGGGTCAAGCACAGGTTATCCTGTCGATAAGTCATGAAATATACTTGTTAAATACAAATTAATAAAGGTAAAATAGGTACAACTTGTTATATAAATGATGATTTGAAATGACAATCGGCGTTAATTTAGAACTATTAAATGTTAATGATATTTGATTATTTACTACTTATATATTATATTTACTTATGGTGTTATCTATTATACTCTTATTTCCTTTTATAGATTTAATAGATTCGTTTTGAACTTAATTGTAGGTAAATGTGTATGTATTTATGTCCTCTTCTTTAAGCTTTTGTCATTTCTTTTGTATGTTAAAACGTTTTTCTTTTTTTTTCCTGAAATTATGGCTGGATGCATCTACCCCATTTGATCTTATTTGGAAACTCTGCTGACTGGACATTATTAGTTTGGAATATACCACTGCCAAAATAAGGGGGATGCAGGAAAACTATACAATTCTGGTCAAATTGAGACTGTATATATCAGATTGTTTTAATCCTGATTATTTCACTAGTGTTTTAATTATAATCTAATGAAAGGTTTCTGTCAGGTGGATCTCAGGCTTTGCTGTAAATAAGTGTAAATCCAAAATGTTTAATAAATAAAGAATCAATAAGGTTGTATTTTGTTATTTATAGTGATTTTTTTTTGCACTTTAAATCATTACATTTTCTACTTTGCAATTTCCATAGAAGTTAATAATAATAAAAACATTTAATTTCAATTGAACAAAAATTTACTAGCAATTTCTCAGTGAAATAGATTATTATTGTGTATAGGGATGATTTTTGTGATATTAACTTCTTAATTCATAAGTTAAGTATAAATTTTAAAGCTATATTAATAGTCTATTTATTATAGTCTATTTGTTTGAAGTTCTGAAGTTAACAGAAGAGAATTAACATTAATAATAATAATAAAAAATAATAACCTATATTGCATTGTGTGTGTGTTTGTGCATGTGAGAGAGAGAGCTTGGCCTCGTAGCCATACAGCAGTGAAATTTGACTGAACTCGTTCCCATGACAGAGTGTCAAGAAAGAGTGTGTGTGTGTGTGTGTGTGTGTGTGTGTTTTTTAGTGAGTGTGTGAATTAGCACTCTTGGAGAGTTGTGTAAGTGTGGGAACTCTTGTGTGTGAGCATCTGATTCTGACTTTTATTTATACACTGATTGGTCATCTATCTGCAGTGTCTCTGTTCATGTGTGCAGAGGTGCGTTTTGTTCACATGGATGTCTGGAAAGGTGTGCATGAGATCAGAGTGTGTGAGGTGTGACGCCAAGTGTTGGTGTGCGTGTGTGTGAGTCTGCCAGCAGGTGGCGCAAAAGCTCAGCGTTATGCATTTACACCTATTTATATTAAGTTTATACAGCATTACATTATACAGGAAGGTCTTACAAGACAAATTCAAATCATTAAGCTGGATTTTTATTTATTTTTATTAACCCAAAATGGATTTAAAAAATTTTTGGGGTGATTGTTATTTTCATTTTATTACTAATATTAATAATTATATAATTTATGAGTTATTGTTATTATGAGTTATATGAAAAAAATCTGTAGGTGTTCATAGCGGGCAGCAGAGGGCGCCGCGTCACCGCTGCGTTTGATTTGTCATTGATAAAGAATTCAGTCAGATTAATTCACTTTAAACATACTTCTGTTAAACATAAAAGATTTATATGTTAAATTCTGTTGATCTCCGCATTAGTGATTCTCTTTTTATTACACATTTGAAGACAACGCGAATGTCTAGCAGATTTGTTTATCTGGTGGTGTTTTATTTAGAGTCTAACACACACTGATTTATTCATAATCACAGAGGATTTCGATAATGACCAATAATTCCTCCGCCTGATTATGCTTATGCTAATGAAAACACGGATGTGCTGTTATGCTAATAGTGGAATTTCTGATTGTTTTCTAACTGTTTGCCGTGGGATTCAGTATAATCTGGATGTAAATACGCTCATGTACACTTCTGCGAGTATAAAATTGTATTTAGGCTACTTCGTTTGTGCTTTTTTATTATTATTAGCCAATATTATTATTATTAATTGCTCTCGAGGACTCTGAAACTCTTTAAAAATCAAAACAAAAGTTGTGTTTACCTTAACCGCTCATTGGCCGAGACTTCCGGTGATTTTCGTTTCCTGTCACCTGTACGAATGTTGTTTGTTAATTTATTTTAATTAACACAGCCATAAAAGCGCTGGCTTGTAAAACAAATCCTACCCAGTGTTGCCAACTTAACAATTCTGTTGCTAGACTTAGCATCTTTTCATGCTACCCTAGCAAAAAGCACCTAGCAACAAATTGAGCAATTTTTGACATTCATTTGACCACTTTTAGCCATTTTTAAGAGTGACTGAAGTGGCTGCGGGCTTCACTCAGTTGAGTAAAATGCTAGCACAGATTGTTTTTCATAACTGTTAATTTACTGATATTTGTTAACATGTATAATTGTTGGTAATTTAGGTAGCAATAAATTCCAATAGTGCTATAATTGTCACTTTCACAAATGTGTTAGTTTCACAAGTTAATAAGAGTAAGTGCACAAGTGCTTTTACAAAAAGTCAACTAGATTTTTCATACAAATCTAAATGGACATATTTCAAATAATGTTTTTGCTGAGATGGCCAGTCACTTTGAGAAAACGTTAATTATTTTGTATACTACATAAAGATGTAGTTTTGAGTTGCGATTATGCAATGACATCATCACGCAAAGTAATATGTTAAAGGGCACCTATTTTACCCCCTTTTTAAGATGTAATATGATGGTTCTTCTGAGTGTACCAGTTTAGGTTCAGTTCAAAACACAATTCAGATTTTTTTATTATGATGTGTTAAAAAGTGTCATTTTGATATACCAATGCACCCAGTATTTGTTTTGCTTGATGGCTTCCCTCCTGATCAGTTCAGTAAGGCTCACCTATCTACACTACATATATTATTAATAACAGCTAGGAAGATAATTACAGTGAATTGGATGAAGACCCGCCGACCTACTTTGACCGAATGGACACAAAGGCTAAAACAGATATACATATTTGAGAAAATGACTGCAGATTTGCAGTTGAAATCAGACCTTTTCCAACAGACCTGGGCATTAATAGAAACATACTTACTTGATCTTTGAAAGGCTGTCAGGTGCTTTGTCTTTGTCGTAGTTATTGCCTTTACATTGGAGTTTGTTTATTTATTTATCTATCTGTCTACTTTTCTTTTCCCCCTTTTTTGTTTTTATTGTTTAAGCTGTCACTATTATTTGGCTATTATTATAATTTCTATTATTATTTTATATTTATATATATTTATTTTTTTATTATTTTTCTTTCTAAGATTGTAAATATATTAAAATAAATGTTATTTGTATAAAACTTTAATAAAAAAATAGTTCAAAAAAAAAAAAGTGTCATTTTGGGGGCGTGTGCACAGTTTGTTGTTTTAGGGGCGTTAGGGTTAGGGTTATTATCCTCCCTCCCTGTTTAAATTGATCTAATCCATGTCCTGAAACACACCCCCTCTCCTGCTTTCACTTCTCAGTCAGATGGAGGGAGCGATTCGTTTGTGAATGAATCTCTGTTATGAACGACTTGTTCACTAACCCGACAATAATACAAGTTTCTAGCACCGCAGCGTCTTGTTGTCATATTTCTTTTGCATTGTTTGCTTGTTTTATTCAACAAAACTAGCATAAGCCTGGTATTTAGTACAAGTTGGTGCTACTTTGCCTTATGGTGAATGCAGTTAATGTCTCTATTATCATCAATAACGTTACTTGTTGAGCACAAAAGTTCATATCATATAAATGTAAAAAACGAAATCTTACCTATGAAATGTTCTGCCTTTGTGCTTTGTTTTCTTTGTTTGCTCGTTACTACACCCATAAGCAGCGCTAAAGTCCAGCATCTTCACGTTGGCACACGGTCTTGACTAGTAGGAATGACATTTGTGCTGGGAGCACTGTACCAATGTGGCGGCGCTATTGACGCATGCTCAGTCACAGTACTGTAAAAATATTAGTTACTGTTATACAGTGTCATAAAAAATGCTGCATTATTAATGTGCATATCGAAACTCCTGCCGGGCGCGTATCCAATCTAGATTTTACCGTATGGCTCGGGCATTCTGTTTGAATGGGGAAACATCAAATTTTCCAAAATTGCTTGCCAAGCTTACGATTGGATTACATATTAACAATCACCAAAACAAATTAAACAACACCTGTGTTTTTAAACATCCAAATCATACAAAATCTGCAGAAACTCACGTATGGTCCAAGCCCCTCCCCCAGAGTATCGTCAGTCTATAGCGATTGATGATTGGCTCCTGTACTAGAAGGTGGGCTTTTTTTTACCATATAGCGATTGCTGATTGGCTCTTGTACTAGTAGGCGGGGCTTTATTCACCATATTGACGGTTACACTTTTCCCCATTCAAAAAGATACAAGTGACACGTCTTGTGTCTTCTATAGTCTTTGGCTATACACAGTCCTCATGAGGAGGTTCCAAAAGTGATGTCAGAATGCATTCCGTCAACATTTTTAGAATGTTCTATAACATTAAAGGAACGTTCTGGAAATGTTCTTTTAACTTTTTTTTTAGAATGTTCAAGTACAAACTGCATTAAAGGAAGCTCCGGAAATGTTCTCAGAAATTTGTCATAACATTATGAGAACGTTCACCATAAACATGTCTCTGTTGGTGACAAACGTGAGAATGATCTACACTGTAAAAAAATGAATGACAAAAACTTTAATGACGTTCACTTTCCATCTGGTTAGTCTCTTTTTCAGAGGTTGCCATACCGCCAACTATTCCAGCATATGTTTTCCCAACCCAGTATTGGGAAACACCCATACACACGCATTCACACACACACTCATACACTATGGCCAATTTAGTTAATCAATTCCCCTATAGCGCATGTGTTTGGACTGTGGGGGAAACCGGAGCACACGGAGAAAACCCAAGCCAACACGGGGAGAACATGCAAACTCCACACAGAAACACACACTGACCCAGCCAAGACTCGAACCAGCAAACTTCTTGCTGAGGCGACAGTGCTAACTACTGAGTCACCTTGCCACCAAAGTAAAGCCATTTTTATGTTTATTTAACTTGTTTTATTTTAATTTAAGTAATAAGTTAATCAGGTTTTAACTAAAGTTTTTTAAGTTCTACAAGGTTTAACTTAATATTTTCAGTCAGTGTGATTGTGTGAGACGACTATGAAAAGTTCTTTTGATTTTACAGTTTTTGTAAGCTGCGGAACCAAAGGAAAGCTAATTAAACACACACACACACACACACACACACACACACACACACACAAAAACACACACACACACACACACACACTCAATCTCGCATCAGTGTTTCTGTCTGAGTGTTGAACTTTCACAGGGTTAATGGTCTGTTTCCAAATGGCCACTTAACGAGGAATCACAAACGCCCGTCTCAAACCCACAACAGAGCAGGACAGGCTAATCTCTGCATGTGTGTGTGTGTGTGTGTGTGTGTGTGTGTGCGCACGCTCAGATCTACAGCATCTGAATCACAGCTGTAGACTGAAGCTTCCAAAAAAATCTGAAGGCTCATAAATCAAGCAGGCCAGGGGGGAATCCACACACACACACACACACACACACACACACACACACAGGTGAGAATGAGCATCAGGTCAGTGTTCAGACAGGACAGCAGGTTAATGTTCGTCAGATCCTCGTTCTGCTCGCTGCTCTTGGAATGTCTCAATTAGACACTGACCAGATTCCCATCAGACATCTCAATCACTTCCTCTGTGTGTGTGTGTTTGTGTGTGTGTGTGTGTGTGTGTGTGTGTGTGTGTGTTTGCGCGTGCGCATGTGTGATGAGAGGATCTTGATCTATAGAGAATCTTTACAAAATTTTTGATTTTATACACAGCAAAAACAACATTCAATCTGATCACTATTGGAATATTTTTAGCTTAGTGCGTGATTTTTCATCAGGGATTGCCACAGAGGAATGAACCGACAACTATTCCAGCATATGTTTTACACAACAGATGCCCTTACAGCTGCAACCCAGTATTGGGAAACTATGTTGATAACAATATTGTTTTCATTCATCCATTTTCTTTCCAGCTTAGTCCCTTCATTAATCAGGGGTCGCCACAGTGGAATGAACCGCCAACTACTCTGGCATATGTTTTACAAAACAGATGCCCTTTCAGCCGCAACCCAGTACTGGGAAACTATTTTCATAACAATATTGCTTTCATTCATCCATTTTCTTTCCAGCTTAGTCCCTTCATTAATCAGGGGTCGCCACAGTGGAATGAACCGCCAACTACTCTAGCAAATGTTTTACACAGCGATTGCCCTTTTAGGCACAACCCAGTACTGGGAAACTTAGTAACAATATTGTTTTATTATATTTTATTATATCTTAGAGCAACATCCTGAATCTGATGTTATTTATTTAAACTCCTCAGTATTTTTATATTTTCTTCCTGTCCTGGTCTGTATTCATAAAAACATTTTTAATAAAAGACATTTGCTGGAATTTTCCAACAAAAAGCTATATTTTTGAAAATATAAAAAAATGTGAAATGTTTTGCTAAGCATATTATTATTTTTATTATTATTATTATTATTATTATTTTCTTTATTTAGCCAGGAGATCACATTGAGACGGCAGGCAGCACATAGAGTTTCACATAACAATCACAAAAAAAAAATACCACAAAATTACAAAATCACCATTCGTAAAAGGTCAGATGATAAAAACAATTACAAGTATCCTTTAAGACATTGTACAGAAGATGTGTAAAGTACTCGGTACTTTACGGAAGTGTATCAAGATTAAGCTGATTTTGCAGGTCATGCCAAGCCCTAGGAGCATAAGCACGTTTGCCAAGTTCTGACAATACCCATGGCACTGTTAAACGAATACAGCAACCAGATCTTGTGCATTGGTTATTTATGTGAAATGTTAGCAAATTAGAAAGATAGGATGGTAGTTTACCTAAGAGAGCCTTTAAAGGAAATAAGTACAAATGTCATTTTCTCCTTTGATATAAAGATGACCAATCTAAGGAATCATACAAAATACAGTGATGCGCCCGTGAGTCTGCGCCTGTGACAAAGCGTATTGCTGCATGATAAACTGAATCTAGTTTTCTAAGTAGAATAGTGGCTGCATGCATATATAGATGATCACCATAATCAATTATAGACAGAATTGTACTCTCTACTAATTTCTTACGGGCCTTATAAGGAAAACTATTTTTGACCGGTATAAGATATCTAAATTTGGCCTGAGCTTTTTTTTTATAACTTGTCAATGTGTATATCAAAGGCTAATCTCTCGTCAATCCAAATACCTATATTATATTATTAAGATATTGTATAATATGTGTGTATATATATATATTAATAGTCATAACACTATATATAAATGTATTAATCAATGAATTATTTTAAAAACATATCAATGTTTCAGGAAGCTAGGAATGACTGAAATCATGAGTTTTTTTTATTATCTCAGTTAAGACTTCTATTTGTAAGATTTTTTATTATGTTTTGTTAATGTGGTGGTGGCGACACAATAGCTCAGTGGTTAGCACTGTTGCCTCACAGCAAGAAGGTCACTGGTTCGAGTCCCGGCTGGGTCAGTTGGTGTTTCTGTGTGGAGTTTTTTTAGTGTGGGTTTCCTCTGGGTGCTCCGGTTTCCCCCACAGTCCAAACACATGTGCTATAGGGGAATTGAACTAAATTCGCCGTACTGTATGAGTGTGTGAGAGAATGAAGGTGTATGGGTGTTTCCCAGTACTGGGTTGCAGCTGGAAGAACATCCGCTGTGTAAAATATATGCTGGATAAGTTGGCGGTTCATTCAGCTGTGGCAACCCCTGATGAATAAAGGGACTAAGCTGACATGAAAATGCATGAATAAATGTTAATGTGGCCACTGCTTTTCATTAGAGCTGCAACAGTGTGTGTGTGTGTGTGTGTGTGTGCCATCTGTTGCTGACAGCGATACAGAATCCTGTACATGGTGAAACATCTCAGATGGGACACATGAATTCATGAGAGTTTAAGGCACACACACACACACACACACTTTGGCGGCCCATCTGCTGGAGTGACCTGTAGTAATTAGTTATTAATCTTCCCATGAGACAGAGCTGAGCTAGAATACATTAACACGCTTTACTGAGACACACACACACGCACACGCACACGCACACACACACACACGCACACACACACACACACACACACACACACACACAGGAGATGGAGACCAGCGGGAGACTAACTGAGGCTCAGGGTGGAGAACACAGATGACTGACACCGAGCATGAGGACGCAAAAAATGAAACCTAAATATGTGGAGGTTGTCTATACGTAACACAATGACACCTTGAGCTGCAGTGCAGTTAATAAAAGGTTTGAGTGTGGTTAAGTGGTTGCTAGGATATTTCTATGCCATTACTAAGGTGTTGTGGATGGTTGCTAGTGTTACTTAGATGCCCGAGTGTGGTTAAGTGGTTGCTAGGGTATTTCTATGCCATTACTAAGGTGTTGTGGATGGTTGCTAGTGTTACTTAGATGTCCTAGTGTTGTTAAGTGGTTGCTAGGGTATTGCTATCCCATTACTAAGGTGTTGTGGATGGTTGCTAGGATGTTGCTATGGTGTTACTTAGATGTTCGGGGGTTAAGTGGTTGCTAGGGTATTACTATGCCATTAAGGTGTTGTGGCGGACCACTCAGGTGTTGTGAATGGTTGCTAGGATGTTGCTATGGTGTTACTTAAATGTCCGGGTGTTGTTAAGTGGCTGCTAGGGTATTGCTATGCCATTAAGGTGTTGTGGGTCACTGCTCAGGTGTTATGAATTGTTGCTAGGATGTTGCTATGGTGTTACTTAGATGTCCGTGTGTTGTTAAGTAGTTGTTAGGGTATTGCTATGCCATTAAGGTGTTGTGGCTGACTACTCAAGTGTTGTGAATGGTTGCTCGGGTGTTACTATGGTGTTACTTAGATGTCCAGGTGATGTTAAGTGGTTGCTAGGGTATTGCTATGCCATTAAGGTGTTGTGGGTCACTGCTCAGTCATTGTAAATGGTTGCTAGGATGTTGCTATGATGTTACTTAGATGTCCAGGTGTTAGGTGATTGCTAGGGTATTGCTATGCCATTACTAAGGTGTTGTGGGTGACTGCTCAGGTGTTGTGAATGGTTGCTAGGATGTTGCTTTGGTGTTACTTAGATGTCCAGGTGTTAAGTGGTTACTAGGGTATTGCTATGCCATTACTAAGGTGTTGTGGGTGACTGCTCAAGAGTTGTGAATGGTTGCAAGGATGTTGCTATGGTGTTACTTAGATGTTTGGGTGTTGTTGAGTGGTTGCTAGGGTGTTGCCATACCATTACTAAGGTGTTGTTAAATATTTGTTAGGGGGTTGTTATGCCATTACTAATGTGTTGTGGGTGACTGCTCAGGTGTTGTGAATGGTTGCTAGGAAGTTCCATAGTGTTACTAAGATGTTCGCGTGTTGTTGTGGGTTGTCAAATAATTGCTAGAGTGTTGCTATGCCATTACAAATATGTGTGTGTGTGTGTGTGTGTGTGTCTGTTTGGGTGTTGTTGAGTGGTTGCTAGGGTGTTGCTATGCCATTACTAAGGTGTTGTGCCTGACTGCTTGGGTGTTGTTGAGTGGTTGCTAAGGTGTTGCTATACCACTACTACGGGTGATGTTGAGTCATTGACATGGCATTGGTATGCTGTTACTAACATGTTGTAAGTAACTGCTGTGTTGCTAGGGCATTAAGGTGTTGTGGCTGACTACTCAAGTGTTGTGAATGGTTGCTCGGTTGTTCCTATGGTGTTACTTAGATGTCCGGGTTGTTAAGTGATTGCTAGGGTATTGCTATGCCATTAAGGTGTTGTGGGCCACTGCTCAGGTATTGTGAACGGTTGCTAGGATGTTGCTATGATGTTGCTATGCCATTACAGAGGTGTTCTGGGAAGCTGCTAAGGTGTTGTTAAGTTTAGTTTGTTGTTACTAAGCTCTTTGGGGTGACTGCTAGAATGTTGCCAGTGTGCTGTTAGTGATTGCTAGGTGTTGTTATGGTGTGGTTGAACTGTTTTCAGCATGCAGTTGTGCAGTTGCTAATGCTAATGTGTTAAGGTGTTTTTTAAGCACACAGTCATGTGGTCACCAGCATGCTGTGGCTGGTTGCCAGGTTCTGCAGATCTGAGTGTATTTATGATGCTGCAGCACGTTTGCTCAGTGTTGTGGACGGTTGCCAAGCCTTTGGTGTGCAGTGAGTAGATGTTCTGGATGCAGCCTTCCTGCTGTGTTGTTGTTTTTATTGAGTTGTTATGTGGTGGCTAGGGTGTTTTAGCCGGTTGCTGCATGATGTGTTACACACTTAAGTTCAACAGTAATTGTTTAGGGGTTTAATAACATTACTAGAGCAGCACGCATATTAGTTTGCAACCCTATTGAGGTATCAGATTATGAATGTGTGTGTGGAAATCTGGGGCTGTAATGCATGCGAATGCCCTGGAGGGATTTGTGGCAGGAGGCCAAACACACACACACACACACACACACACACACACACACACACACACACACACACACACACACACACACACACACACACACACACCACACACACACACACACACACCACACACACACACACACACACACACACACACACATGCTGTCATTCATTCTCTAATGTGTTTAACATCTGGACGTGACATCAGACGTCAGTAATTTTTGTCCAGCAGTCTGATACTCACCTCACATGACTGTAGACACATACACCAGCATGACATGATCCTGGAAACTTCAGCTGAAAGATACACATTTATGCATGTAAAATAGTCATGTTTGCATTCATGCAAAAAAAAAGCACAAGACAAACATAATGTGAGCCACTATGCATGCTGTATAGTGATGTTAAAGAATTTTACTCACCAGTTCTACTGAAATGATTTAAAATATCTCTAACCTCAGTAAACACCCCAAAACACACTCAGATTTAGATTTATTAAAATGATTGTCTTTAAAATGTCAGTTGATCTTGTGTGCAGGAAAATATTTCCAAGAAATTATACTCTGCACAAAAGAGAATGGAGTACTGTTGTTCATGACAATCATAAAGAGCTAAATTCTCAATACAATAATGACTTTTTTTTTGCTGTTTTGATGACTTTAATACATTTTTTTCAATTAAAATCAAATTAAAAGCAGTACAAGCAATGCAAATATGGTCTGTAAATACAGCAAAATCTCAGGGCTTTGCATCAAAATAAATAATAAGAACCAGGGTGGAAATATCTTACTTGACAAGAAAATAAACATGCCAAATGTAATGTCTCCTGTCCTTAGTTGAGATATGATCTACACACAACATGTGAACGGTGTAATAATCCTTCCTTTACATTAATTTAACTGCATCAGTTCTTCTCCAGCTGAGGATTTATCTGCATCAACCCAGACACATCAGTAAAAACAACCTCAGAACCAAGATCCTGCCAAACAGCTGCTGTAAATGGCTTACGTCTTGCTATATGGTTGCTATTATGGTGTTGGTGGTTGCTAGGGTGTTGCTATGCAGTTACTATAATGGTCAATGTTCTTGGTTACTGTTTAGGCCTTGCTATATGGTTGTTAGGATGTTGAAATACAGTTATTTAAGAGTTCTGGGTTACTCCCTGGGTCTTGTTAGTAGGGTGATCATGGTGATTTCTAGGGTGTTGCTAAAGTTTTCTGAGTATCTCCATGGGTATTGTTGCAAGGGTGGTATTGGTGGTTGCTAGGGTGTTGTTATGCAGTTATCAAAGTGTTCTAGGTTACTCCCTGGGTCTTGTTGCTAGGATAGTCCTGTTGGTTACTAGGGTGTTGCTATGCAGTTACCAAAGTGTTTTGGATTTTTCCCTAGGTTTTGTTACTATGATGGTATTGGCAGTTTCTAGGGTGTTGCTATGCAGTTCATAAAGTGTTCTGAGTTACTCCCTTGGTTTTGTTGCTAGGATGGTGTTGTGTTACTAGGGTGTTGCTATGCAGTTACCAAAGTGTTCTGGGTTATTTCCTGGGTCTTGTTGCTGGGATAATGTTGTAATTTGCTGGGGGGTTGTATTGCAGTTCCTAAAGTGTTCTGAGTTACTCCCTGGGTTTTGTTGCTAGGATAGTGTTGTATGTTACTAGGGTGTTGCTATGCAGTTACCAAAATGTTCTGGGTTATTCCCTAGGTCTTGTTGCTAGGGAGGTATTGGTGGTTGTTAGGGTGTAGCTATGCAGTTACCAAAGTGATCTAGGTTACTCCCTGGGTCTTGTTGCTAGGGTGGTGTTGGTGGTTGCTAGGGTGTTGCTATGCAGTTACTAAAGTGTTCTGAGTTACTCCCTGGGTTTTGTCGCTAGAGTGGTGTTGATAGTTGGTTAGCGCTGTTGCAGTATGTTCTGAGTAACTTACTGTGTCTTGTTGCTAGGGTGGTATTGGTGGTGGCTAGGGTGTTGCTATGTATGTTCTTACTGCTTAAGCCATGCTATATGGCTGCTAGTGTGGTGATAGTGGTTGGTAGTCATGAAAGTTTCCTGGGTTACTGCGTGGATGTTATTAAATTGTTGCTAAGGTGTTGCTATGCAGTTATTTAAGTGTCCTGAGTAACTCAATGTGTCTTGTTGCTAGAGTAGTATTGGTGGTTGCTAGTGTGTTGCTATGCAGTTACTAAAATGTTTTCACTGTTTAGGCCAGTTAGGAAAGTTTACTGAGTTACTGACTGGATGTTGTTAAATGGTTGCTAGAGTGTTGCGATGTAGTTGTTTAAGTGTTATGGTATACTCCCTGGGTCTTGTTACTAGGTTGGTGTTGGTGGTTGCTAGGGTATTGCGTCGCAATTACTAAAGTGTTCTGGGTTACTCCCTGGGTCTTGTTGCTAGGTTGGTGTT